>JAIPRL010000550.1:64086-129871 GCA_025469235.1 Pemphigus obesinymphae
TATCGATCGATGAGTCATACCGATCATTACAATGTTTTTATTAATTATTTTGGTAACAATTTTAATAAGTTATTTTGTAGTGGATTTAGATCCCAGTTTAATAAGTTATTTTTATTCTTTGACATTTGCAGGAATGAGCAAACTATTGAAATATTCATAGACATGGCCAGAGCTTTTGATAGAGTCTGGCATAAAAGTTAACTTCTTAAACTGATTTTAGTAAACACTTCACTGCACTTATTAATCTTATCTTGCCAACCGAACGATTCAAATCAAAATCTCAAACTATCTCTCCTCAACTCGCAAGATTCACGCCGGTGTACCCCAAGGGCCATCACTGTCGCCTTTACTATATACGTTATCAACGATATCCCAATTCTGTCAAAAATGAAGGTGGCACTCTTTGCAGATGATACCATGTACTTCACTAGTGATAAAAATCTAAAATTTGCAGTAGCCTGTCTACAAAGACAAATCAAAATAACAGAAACATGGAGACAACAAATGGAGACATAAACTCAATGTCATTAAAATGACGGAAATATCATATTTGGCACCAATAGCTATCAAATACGTCAAAATCTGATCATTAACGGAACAAGTATCGATTGATCAACAAAAGCTAATATCATAATATAATATCATATTGGACCGATGCTTAAGTATGAATGCATAGGTCAATCAACTCGTTAGTAAGTCAAAAAGAGCCAGAGTTGCGCTATACCCAGTGCTGAACCTAAAGTGTTCTATCCTAAAGACAACCAAACTTGCAATATTTAAAATATATATTAGATCTATCATACTATATTACGGTTTAGTGACACTTCATCTCCAAAACAAACTGGACAAAGGTAAAAGCAGTCCAAAACATAACACTAAGAACAATTACTGGAGCACATTATCTAACCAGAAATTCTTCTCTACTAAACTCCCTAGAAATAACCAGCATCCATAAATATGCTCAACAATCAGCAAAAACATCGTTTTATAGGGCATCAATTTCAAAATATATTCACTTACAAAACCTTGGAAGATTAAATATCATATCCCCAGACGGAAAGTTCAAACGTCCTAGTACATTTGCAAAATAAACAACTAATTCCTCACATACCTATCCAATCACTCTCATTAAAACAAACATTATCTAAGAGGTAATGGGATCTAATCCTGGCACTCTAAATAGGCTAATGGCCGTCCACCCATCGAAAATCGCAAATATTGTATTTATTATCTTATAACAGCGTTTTTTTATGACGTTACCATTTGCTCTATAGGTTCAAGACTTATGCATTTTGAATGCTACCAAGACTTACGTATGACGTCATGTTACCGACAAAAATTATTTTAAAATATAAGTAAGCAAATGTTTGTAGATTGATTTTTTTGTACTCATAATATTTAACTGACAATTATTTTACCGGTTTACCGGATGATGTATCTGCTTGATTGATTACGTTTTAAATCGATTTTTTAAAATATTTTCAATATCATTGAATCATATTGTCTGAATTATCGCATACCAGAGTGGTGATGGTAAATTTATGAGGTGGATTGAATACCCTTTAAAAATGTAGTCAATTATTTTATAAAATGTTATTTGATATTTTTCTAAATTAATACATTACAAATATAAGTCTATTAGTATATTTTATATTTAGAACATTTTGAATATTTTCATATTATCATTGAGGCACATCGTCAATCTGCAAATAATTTAGCCAATAAATATGTTTATAAATTGCTTTTCTATCTTAATTTAACAAAAATTGTCTAAGTTTTATAGAAAAAATATAAATAGGGGTTTATATATAAATAATAAATATTATGATTCTAATTTTATCCTTAATTAATTAAAGTAAAATATTCGAGGACTGGTTTAAGGTAAAAACATCAAATAGCTCTTTAACTGAATTTTGCAAATTTGTAATTTTCCTTCCCCTTGATTATTTTTTTCAAAGTACACCCCTGATTCAATGATTAGGCATAAATAATCATCATGAAATCCATTCAGACTAATGATGAGGTAAACATATATAATATTAAATAACATACACAATAATATATTGTACAATGAAGATCGTATATTACATATTATAATTTATATACAATGGTTCGAGACAATATTTCGCGTTTAAAATTTCATTTCGAGCTTATATGGTGACGTTTGGAGAATTTATATCCGTCGTAACGAATACGATGCATTTGCAAAGGAAGGGCACACATGCGAATAATAGTTTTTTTCTCAAATAAAACAATATGAAATAGATCATCGGCAACTAAAGTAGCACATATTGTATAAGACAAGAATAAAATATTATATAAGTATAATTTTAACAAAATCGTTTTAAAAACATATATAAAAACCTATACATAGAAATGTTGAAAAAATGTTCAACTGAAAATAAAAAACCAAACTTTTATGAAAACGCTATACAGTTACATTTAAGAAAAATCTACTTATTATTATTTCATTTATATTCTGATAGACATAAAACTCATAAAAAACTAGATATTTAATTAGTTATTTCAGCATAATAGTATAAATCTCTAAATATAATTCCCAAAGTTTATTTGTATGGAATACAAATCAGTACGATTCAACGGATCGGTAGGTACCAAATTGTGCAAAGATACATAGGGGAGAAATTCTTAATATGACATACCATTTTTAAACTTTACCTTTAAAAGTTAATATTATAAGTTAAGGCCGGAAACTTAGATTACATACTTATTTCTATCCCGTACACAAATATTGATGAACAAATTTCCAAAAAATCAATTATTTAAAAAAAATGACATATCTATTTTCATAAATTATATTTTTCAAATTTATACAAATTATGTATTAGTTGTTTAATTTATTACATTTTTGTTATTTAAACAAATTAAATAATCTGTAACAATATTTAACAATATATTTATATCATTAATAACACAATATTCATAAATAATCTACTAAAATGATGATCATTTATTTTAATCAAAGGTAAAGGTACGATTTAGCAATATTTAAACTACATTTTTGACCAAGATTGTCGTTTGGTTACATGAATATAATTTGATACCATTGTTTCTATAAAAAATCGAAATTTAAATTTAAATATAAACATTAATAGGTACTAGGTACCTATTATGTATAAATTATAACTCAGGTAAAATGACATATCATTAGGTATGTCATTTTACTCAATATTATAATAGTTTTTTAAGACTATTTTTTATATAATTAATACCAGTAGGCAAGTTTTTATAGAGTTAGATCATAGCTTACATATCTTTGGTCATAAAATAACATTTATATTTCCAATCAAAACACTGATGTGTTATATTGCCCTGGTATGTCATATTAAGCTGGCCTCCACTACTATGTTCTTGGATCCAGGTACATCATGCAAGTCCAACTACCCCCCCCCCTCCACAACAAAATTTTGGAAATTCACATTTTTTTTTTTGCACCATAATATGTAATATAGAATTTGTATGACTTTTACAGTATATTTTGTATTCAATTATTTTTACCCAAATAGCTAAAAAAACAATTAAGGAGTTGACATGACATCATGCCAACCCATAAGTACTTTTTATTTATTCGGGTAAAATGAATTACATATGATTTCTGTAAATTGTCATATAAACTCATACGAATTCTGTACTAAGTAACTATGTAAAAAAATGCAAATTTCCAAAATTGGTAGGGGTTTTTGACTGGCTTTAGAAAACTTTTTAAAAACAATTTTCCACGTAGGAAGATGAAATTAGCAAAAAAGCTTGATTAGGTATGCAGTAAATGACATGGTATATATATTTTTTTTTGATAATTTTTAAATTATTTCGGTTCCTTTATATATTCATTATACCACAAAATAAGAAAAATGCCTATGTATCTATTATATTTGTACATGATGGTATCTGGTATCAAATAAAAAGGATAACACCATATCTAGTGCCTTAATCATTAGTATTTATAACGACCCGTGCATATAGAGCGAAATCAACTATTATCAAAATTAAGGAAAACAATACCTCGATGTTCTTTTTTTCTTTTTTTTTTAAAAAAAAGTTAAAAATTAACTTCCAAAAAAGTTAAAGTGGTTTAAATATGCTAAAAACGGTTGTTATCTTGTAAGTAATATATTTTACGTTGTATTTGGAATAATGAAGAAATATACACAAAATGCACTCGGAAGTATTGATATTTTTAATTTTAATAATTAGCAGTGATACGGCTCTAAAATTAATTTGGGGTCATTTGGGGTCATTTATTTTCGATCTAAGTATAGACATATTTTTTTTATTAAATATCCGCATTACACTACAATAAAGAATGGTATTGACACAAAACTATTTTTAAATTAATGTTAAAATGCATTGAAATATTTTTAAATAATTGTTATTTTCTTAAAATTTCCTGAAAAATTCCCTACACAGAGCCCCCTGAAAAGTCGGCGTGTAACCGTCCTCTTATAGCCCTATAATAAACTATCGTCCACATCGATGGTTAATCATTATTTTCCCATAGCAAAAACATTTTATCTAATATATTAAAATATTTCGAAACCAGGTTTGCGCATTTACAAATCAAACAAAAAAAAAAAAAAAAAAACCAGTCACACACGCATTGATTTATTGCGATCGTGACGAATTTACTCTTAACCGGACGTTTCGGGTGAAAATTGCGAATTACGTATCGTGTGACACAGTGATACAATATAAATATAATTAACGGTCGAAAGTACGACACAGGGAATTTCGGACCTATTCGGACGGCGAGATAAAAATCATAGTATAATGTGTATGTATAGGAATATAATATAGGCGGGTGAAATTCTTTGCCGGCTAAATGCGTGTAGTGTATAGGTCGGCCAAACATTTTCGATTCTCAGACTCGAATTTTTTTCGTTTTTGTAGCTATACGTATTTTACTTTTATTTATTTATTTATTTATTTATTTTTTTTTTTTGGTTTTTATACTTACGATGTAATATGTGCGACCGCGACGGTGATTTTCTTTTATGCCAAGCCGACGACGCGCGTAGGAATCCCACGCGCATCGTCATCGGATGTACTTATTATTTATATAATTTTTTTATTTTACGGTACATTTTTGTCGGACGAGCGCAAGGGACTTCGTGAAAGTCTTGGAAACGTCATATTATCGTCAACCGCACGATGATATTTAAATCCGAACACGTACGTCACGACCGAGCAAAATTTATACAGATGGTTATCCGTCACCAAAATGGAGAAAACCAGAGTTAATTGAACGAGCCGCCGCCGAGTGCCGACCAACTGGCTCGGGTTTAGTGGACGGCGTATTCAAATTTTTCCATGGTCCCGCGCTTGGAATAATAACAGAAAAAAAAAAAAAGAAAAAAAAACTGGCGAACAATGTGCTCGCGCTTAACGCATAATCCGGGAGATCTGCGTTAGCGATACTTGAAATGCTAAAGTACAGTGAATACAAACAACATTAAAACGTTAATCATAAAACGTTTCTATACAAAGTTAATATATAAGAAGGGCTGGTCGTCACGTTGATTGCTCCGTTAAATCCGGCCCTGACTGAAACAGGTAAAACACGGGAATATTGACCAAATTATTACAAATGTTACTTACAAAATTAAGACCAAAGTCTCAAAAATAAATATTCATCACTACAACAATTTGATCGACAGGCACGAAATATTATTAATATACATTTTAAAACGGTTTTAAAACTATAAAATCAAATTGTGTTTGAAAAAGGGATGTATATTTATTCCCCACAGAAATCGTTTATACATATATCATGAACTACACTAGTTTAACTAAATCCTGTATTTTTAAATCCGTGCATTGGTTTAATATATATATATACAAGGCTGGGCATTAACGAGTTAAAAGTTAAAATTAAGTTAAAAAGTTAAGTTAATTTTACTTAAGTTACTTAACGCGTTACTTTTTTTTCAGATTGACTTCTAACTTAATAAATTACTTTTTTATTAAAATTAACGTGTTGACTTCAAGTTAACTATATACAAAAGTGTCTAAATTAAGTTAAATTTGGTCAAAGAACAATGCAAATTTTTGAATGGTATTTTACTTTTTGGTACTTATGCGCAATTTTAGTAGGTATTACCTAGAATAGCATGTTCGTTAATAATAATCGATGTACTTACCACTCACGCACACGCCGCGACGTTGGCCGTTCACGAATATTGGGCAGAGCCCGGTCTTTTTAACAACATGTAGGCTAGTATTTATGTCCATCCAGTATAGAAAATATATTGAAGTAGTAGGTACTGCTTATTTTACACTACATTAGTGTGAATCGAACAATAATGTAGGTATCTTGGCAGTTACAAGTTATTTTCTGATTTCTTATTTATGCATGGGTTTTAAAATGACGTGTTGTATTTTTATTTTTACATGTATACACTTTTTCAGGCAGAAGTCCCGAGTAGTTTTTTTGAGCGTAAAGAATAACCATCCTTCTTTATCTTTTTACGATATAATAGGTATATCGACTTTTTTTCCTAATTAGGAAATTTTAACTTTTAACTAAGTTAAGTTACTTTTTTTTTCAAAGTTAACTTTTAACTTTAAAAGTTAATAAAAATATACGAGTAACTTTTAACTTAACTTAGCTTATATTATTTTCAATGAACTTAACTTAACGAGTTAAAAAAATATTGTTAACTTGCCCAGTCTTGTATATATATATATATATTATTAGTAAAAATTCAAATTGTACGTTCAAATAGTCCAATTATAGTGAAATAGAAAAATGTAATCTACTTTATGTTATTGTAGGCACAATATAAATATTAGACAAATAAGAAAATAACACAATACCGTCCAATACTATAAAGAATAACTTGAAAGCAAATCAAAAATATTTGATCAATTATTATACGATCGAATAACTAAAACAAGGTCGAAAAATAACCATTAATTTGTACATAAATATATGTAAAACAAGGGTGTGGATGGGGGTCTGACATCTATACCTACTACTTAAGTCCAATTTTTTCAAGTAAAATGTATTGTCAAATTATGGAATGGTAGAATATAGTTTTAAAATTACTTAAAACTAAAAATTAAAAACTGTTATTTAATAAAAAAAGAAAATTATCACATAACGTGTATGAGAATAACCAAATTAGATTATTTTAAAATTGTTTTAAGCTTTATACTGTTAAAGTTTGCTATTAGGACTTATTAGGGTTTATTTATTATTTATTATATGTAAATGCGTATTTTTATATAGGTACTTGACTTAAAATAATAATTTTGTTAAAAATATGTCGACGTTTCATAAGATATAGATTTCAAGGGGGAATTTTATTTTTGCTTATCTTTGCATATTTGCTTCAAAATACATAACGATTGCATATTTCTGGATAATTGTATAAAATGTGCATAATTTTATAAATATTCAATAGAATAGTTGAAATTTAAAGTGTGATACAATTTTACAACAATAATTCGGTATAAAAATATTTTAGAATATTATTGGTGTATTCTATTTACAAATTTATGCATAAAAAAATATAAGTAATTCCGATTGCAATTATCGACGAAAATAAGGTAGGTGTATAGATTACACGTGTACATTCTTTTTGTATAGTGTTTTTTGTTAGTATTTTTTTAAATTTGCTTGGAAATGAATAAAAATTGCATATTTCTTTTTGAATGTATTAAAATGTGCATATTTTCGTTAATTTTTTTCACATATTTTTTGATATTTCTTTGCATATACTAAATATTTTGTGTGCATAAATATGTGCATATTGTAAATAAATATGTGCATATTGTAAAAGCAATACATATATATTACGCATTTTTTATTTGTTTTTTAATATGTAAATGGATATGTGCATATTATACATTTTATTTGTATATAAAATAAATCCAGGCTCTAGTTATTACTATATATAATCAATTCAAATTGTTTACATATTTATTATCTATGTATACCTATATAAAAATTTATCCCTATTTTCCTTGGTTTCCCCATAACTTGAAAACGCCTTTACCGATTTTATTCATCTTCTTTTTAAAAGTTTTCTAATACGTTGTAGAAGGTCCTTACGGAAAGAAAAATTAAGAAAATTGCGCAGAAAATTGGAAAATTTCAGAAAACTTAACGACTATTTAAACTTCGCGCGTTTGATAGTTCACGCGATACTCTGTGGTAGAAACATCAAGGACACTATGAAATATATAATATGTAATCTATGTACTATTATGTAATCTATGGATAAATAGTAGAAAACGAATAGTTCACGACGACCATAATTAAACCATAATTTGGATGTTCTCAATTTAGATTTAGATCTTTCCGCTATACATATAGAACATTCTATCGATTAGTCGACATCTATCGATCAAAAAATTAATTTATTAATTTATTTAAGTTCTTAGTGCTTAGAGGAGATATTATTATATAATATATTATTTATTTTTAATTAAATTGTCATTATACAGTATATTTAGTGCTATAAGTGAAGTTTGACTAAAATCATTACGGGTGTGATTTGTTTTTTTTTTTGGTAACTTTATGTAATAATTAGTTTGTGTAATATTACTGCGTGGAGTTCCGGCACAAGGAATTTTGGCAGTGGAATCAAATTTGTATTATAGGTAGGTACCTTTTCAAAATAAAGGCAGTCGTTAAGTATTTGTAGCATCAATCTAGAAAATCCATGTTTTTCACATGGCCAATTGTTTGTCGGCTGTTTCCGTGTTGGAAAACCACCGACATTATTTATTTACGGTATTTATTTACAAAACTAAGAATGTTGTGTATCAAAAAGCATTACAATGAATGTTAACCTTTATGTGACTAAAAAGGTACCTGGGTAACTTTTCAATTTTTAAATATATTTTTCTTTCGAATTTTTGGTAGTTATAATTTGTAACTTCGTGACATCTCTAAATATCATATATATTTTATGGAAATATGTTTTTCCATTGAATATAATGATTCATATTTATACCTTAAAATAACATTGTAAGTTTTACACATTTTAAGGACGTAGTAGGTACCTGGGTACCTCTATATATTTCATACGAATGAAAATTCAATTTACTCAAAATTTATTTACGTTTATTCGATCAGAAACAGAAAATGTTTCCATTAGTTTTTTGTTGTAATTTTCTGTTACTTGTTGACCTTTTAATTTGGTTTCTCTTAGGATGATATCACATATTTCGTTGGTCATGATATGGATTTGAATACCTGTTTTGCTGTAAATAATGCACTGGAATTTGATGCTCCCGGTTTTTGGCCTACAATATTACGACTTATAGTTTGAGCTTGAAGAAATGGTGCATCATACCACTGAATACCATCTTTACTAACCAAAATATTAAACTGATTGTCTAAGGATTCATCTTAGTTGCTCTCATCTGAATTATATATTTCGCCATGATCGATAACATGCTCTGTTTCTGTATCTGATTCTTCATTAATAATAGCTGCTGGTTCTGGACAATATTCATCTTCATCAGACGCATGATAAAGTTCACTTTCTGATTCTAATTCACACAATACTTCTCTTATTTTTTCAGATGGTAACCTTGAATATTATATATATATATAATCATATAACTTATTAATATTTATATTTTCAATGTATTAAATTTAATTATTTTATATTATTTTTGTAATTGTTTATAGTTAAAATATAATGTAGAAAAAAAATTATATTATATAAATAATAAAATAATGATTTAATATATTTTCAAATTTCTGAAATCATAATGTTTCAATAATAATGATAATAATACATTTGTATAAAATGTATACAATTTTTTTTTTTTTTTTTTTTTGTATTTAACTTAAGACTTACCTCAATCTCCGCAATATTACGGTGCAACGTTGATTACTAGCCATACTTAAAAATGATTTAAATAAAATGATACGTAGGCAGTATTTTGAATATAATAGAAAAGTATGAATTTAATATAATTGTTTGTCTATGTTCATGTGAATGTCGAAAACACAAATGATAGGCATGTTATTTAATATAATACTATGATTTTAAAATCTTCGATATTGATAAAATTGTACAATAATGTTATCATAACTGTCTAACGATAATTTATAACCGATAAACTTGATAACGGAACTCGCATACAGAGAAAATATAGATAATAGTATTGTAGGTACCCGGGTACCTATGCCGTCTTTATATGGTATTTTTCCCCTAGTCACATAAAGGTTAATACTATGTTTTTAAAATGATTTTTTTTATTATTATTTATTTCAGTTTGAATTGAATATTCATAGCTTGGACAGAACAATGTCTGTCGGATCAGCTAGTAAATAATATAAATAATATTCAAACATACGAGTATATAGGCAATGGGCATAGGTATATTTAAAAATTTTAAAAATCATTTTATCGTTCTTTAGCGATTTCTATGTTTATTTATTTATACAAATTTTATACAATTATATTTATTTATATAATCTATATCAAAAATCTATCTATAAAACACGTATGCCTAATCATAAGCTGACGCAGACCTTATGTTTAGAGTATGCGAAAGAGCAGGTTTCTGGACCAACCGAAGGAAAAAATTAATTAGATACTTTGATTTTTAAATAATAAAATATCATTATTAATAACCTTTTAGATTCTATGCCTAATAATGTATACATACTATATAGCATGACTCATTTATAAAAATAATATTGATACAGAAATTCACATTGTTTTAAAAAAAAATTTCCCTTCCTCACCTTTCCACCAAAAAATTTTTTTTTATATAGATTTTATTATTTTAATATGTTTGACTTAGATGAATATTTCTCATAAAACGAAACCCGTGGTAGGTATATAATCCTGTACACGTTAACCTATTAATATTCCCGTCAAGTTTTCCAAACTAAACCAATTTTCAGACGTACCTATAATATGGTAATTACATTTTGGAAAATAATTTAATATATGTATAATATAAACACGAGAGTACCTATGGTATCTTTACGAATACATAATAAACATATCATATTTCTCTAATATTAAAATTATAACGAGATTTATAAATATATAAGTACTTAATATACATGATGTTTTTTATTATTATTAATATTAATATTAACGTATTAATACAATCACATACTTGTATTATAATATTTAATGGAGCACAAATTTTATTTTTTATTTTTTTAATTTAATGCGATTTTTGTTTTATTTCAGTTTAGTTTCGCATCAAAAAGGATAAAATTGTTGTGTACCCACAAATTTATTGCCGTTCATGTAAAATACGCAGTTTAACACGATTAGGTAAGTTTGAAACCAAAATTAAAGGATAATGCGTGAAGTCGCTAAACTAAAATTGCCAAAAACAAGTTTAAAATATGTTTACTCAGTTAATGTTTAAACTTTTAAAATTAAGTTTAAAAATGACACAAGTTTGGAATGCCATTGATAACGTGTGTTTTTTTTTTTATTGAGACTACAATAATAATACGATGACAGTTAATTAGTCTGTCGACTTTCATAATAAACACAATATAATATAGAATTTGATAAATATAAAAATATACTTATAGGTTACAAAGTATATATATATTTATTGAATATAATAACACATTTTTAAAAAAATACCGGCTTATAAAGTAACCTATAGGTTACTCTGAAAATGTTTTAATTTAAAAACGTCAATATATATTAACACCAGAAAAATCTTTAACAATCAAAACAATATCGTTAAACAAATATTTGAAGAGAAATATAATATCACATCATTGGCATTTAAACATTCTAAAATAATAGTTAGGTATCTATATTACTTTTTTTATTTACCTATTAAATAAAATTTTGAATACACCTTGTTTGACTTTATTATATAAATGATAGTGGTATATATATATTAAGTATTATTTTTAAAGATTTTAAAAGAAATAGAAACTCTTAAAGGTATACGATCTAAAAGTTACTCTTTTAATTTTTGGAATCTCTTATCTAAAAAAGACTCATCATTATAATATAATAATATTATGATTTATAACTATAAAAAAGATTTATTTGTTTCATAGAAATTATTACGTTTTATATTAAAAAAAAAAAAAACTATTTTAATCTTAAGTATAAAATATAATCGTGAGTTAAACGATTTCAACGAATAAATATTATATTACGTATTTATCGTTTTATTTATATATATTTTATATTTTTATTCATTAGTCATTAAAATATTTAAACTTGTACTCTGCACTATATAAAATTGGTAGAAAAATAATATTATGACCATGTAGTAATACTCACGATTGAAAAAAAAATAAAAAAATAAACATTATAGGAACGTACCTATGGTATTCTCGTGAATTTTTATTAGAATAAGATAATATGTTTTGCTATCATATTTGTTATATAAGTTAATTTCTTGGTAAGAAAAACTGTATGTTTCTCGAAATTTGTGGTATTTTTTCATCATTAGTATAAAAACATATTTTCCTAATATCGCGCACGATGAGTAAACTTCATACTATTAATATGTTTTAAATTAGGTAGGACAATTTTAAAATTCGTATCGTATGCGTTGATATAGGCGTGAATAAAGGAAGATTTTGGAACTTAGTGCCTTCCAAATGCTTAAAAGATCTCGATAATAATTCTATCTGAGTATTGATAAAAATACAATTGATTAAATTAGGTAATTTTAAATTGTAAAATATTTAAAAGTTTAAAAAAACTCAATTTTTGTTATTATTTTTTTAAACTTTTATAAACATTATATTGTGTTAAATATACTTATGACGTCATTAGAAGTTTAGGTTTCATTTAATGTAAAATTACTATTCTCATATATATAACATAATATAGTTATAGTATGTATAACACAATATAGTATTCTGACATATTATGTAACCGATTTACAAATATTCTCGTAGCTGGATTGTTAAATATCGAGATGGCATTCATTATACATAATATATACCTACAACGAAACAATCGCATGAACTCATTAATTCTGCTTAATCGATTTGCATCCGATAGAAATATCTTATATGCATATTATATACATAATATTATTATGCCAAAATAGGTAAATTCCATTAATCTCTGTTTTTAAACTAATTTTTTTTTAAAAATAAATTCATGTAATCCGCAATCTGAGCTATTGCGTACACACCGCGTAACTGACGACTTCGGTTGAGATACTTAACAAGTTGTTTAGTTTTACAAATGATCACGGTTTTTTGTTTTAAACTTGAACGGTAATTAAACTAATCGTTTAAAAATTAAATAAATTAAAATATTGATTAAGCTGATAGTTAATATAACTGGTTTGTTATAATAATTGCGATAATTGTTTGGACAACGAACATTCTATACAATCTAACCGCCCAACGTCCTAACCTTTATAATAATAATATGTATCCAATGCATTTATCGTCAAATATTGTCCGGGAACGTTTTATATTCGAGCGGTTAATATCAATGTAAACAATTCTATTTACATTCATTATTGTACGTCGCAATAGTCTTCCGATTCGTATTTGCACATATTTCCGAACATATTCACAAAGTCATAGAACACGAAATTATAATGATAACGTATAGTTTTAACAGTGCGTAGGTATTATTACTTTCGGGCACTCGGAATTTAGCAGACAACTGGTAAATACATTTTTTTTTTTTTTTTTTTTTTTTCTAAACAATTTGAACGTGCGATTTTCAGCTTTTTAGCTAAAACGATATATATATATACATAACGTTATAATATGTTGTCGGAAACGTATCGATACGATCGTTTTATTTCTCATCATATACATATATACGTATCGATTAATAATAACTCAAAACGGCCTTGTAATTGAAAATTATCACGCCGCCGTGCAGTATTATATATATATATATATATATATATATATATATTATACTTAATAATGTATTATATTATGTACGTATACACTCGTATAACGTGAAACGATCGTAATTCTTTTAATTATTATCGCGTCTCCGTGTCCTCTCCATAACCGACGAGATGAACAATTATTATTGTTTTTTTTTTTTTTTGTTTTGTTTTCTTCCCGACCAGATGAAAACCTCTATCGGCATCGGGCTATTGCATCATCGGACAAAAATGACGATTTCGTGTACGAGCGCGAAACGATACGGTCCCAAATGCTGGGCGTTTATCATACGCACACGGACATTTATCGCGGACCCGACGCGTGGTACGGACCGCGATCCGTCATCTCCGGCGCGCACACTTTCAGTATATAAGACGCCGTTCACGTGCCGCTCCGCGGTCGGCGACTTCCGACTGTCAAAATCCGGCCGATATTTCCATATCTATCTTTATCGTTTTCCGTCGACACCTACATCTCTGTGCGCGCGTATATCGATATAGGAGACCGTGTGCGATCGATCGGAAACCGGTGAAAAACAACGCGTACGGCCACGACACCGCAATAGGTAACGAGACGATTTTTTTGCGTTTTTTTTTTTTTTTTTTAGATATATTTCGATTGTAAAAAAATTGTAAAAAACTTGAAATTTCCCTGTAAACGGTGCGCACATTTCGTCGGCGCGAAACATAATATTATATAGGTAGGTACACGAACCGTGTGTTTTATTATTATTATTTTTTTTTTTTTTATTAAAAATACCCATTAATTATTCAATTTCTACTAATTCATTCGATAAGATCGTATAGATGTCGAAACGTATTATTATTATTATTATTGTAGTTGCCTCCCAAACTAAACGAATTGCCTAACAATGGCGTCCATACGAATTTTCTACAATAAAGGAGTGGTTAAATACTTTGTTGAAAACGTGCCCGTAATAATCGGGGATTTCGATTTCGATGCAATTGCATCTTTTTTTTTGTTGTTTTTTCAATGTTTGACACGACGCTTTCCAAAACATAAACGTATTTCGAGTACACGCTATTCTAAAACCAAACTTTTTTCGGTTAATTTTTAACGTTTTAGGGCGTTGTTTATTTTTTTAGATCATTTAAACCTATTTATAGTAATATTAAAAGAATTAAAATTAAAATTCAACAAAGATTGAAATATAAACACATATTTTTTTTAAATTTTATACTGAAACAACATGAAATATTCTAGTTTTTAATTATTAAAACGATTCTCAAATTGATCTAAATGTTGTACCTGACATTCGCCGATTACATAGGTACAACTTTCATCAATTTATTGTCTTTATTGTATAATACCATTGTTTCAGTGAATATTTTTTATAATATTTTATTAGGGCATTTTTCGGATTTATAGGCCATAAATGCATTTTTTTAAAGGGCATTTTTTGATATTTTTAGGAGATTAAAATTGGAACCCTAACCCTAGTAATAATTTTAAAGGTTTTTCACATAAAAATATTTCAGACTTTAGTGGCAAACCTTTTATTTTTTAGAATATGGCTTGCTTTTTGTATGTTAAAACTTTTTTAGACTTTAGTTAATGATTTGCGGTTATCGTGGCTATGATCAAACTTAGGATTTATCTGGGAGGCAACTCGTTTGTAGTCGGGAGGTAATTCGTATACAGTTTTCATCTATATTATAAAATAAGTTTAGAAAAATCTACTAGTTTTTCTGTAAGATTCTATACTATTTGTACTAAAATATGTTATAAAACAATTAATTGATTATATGAGATAACATTCGATTGTAAATATAGACAATAGTTATTATGGTAATAAATTATAAGGACGAACATACACGGCAGAGATATGGGAATTGAGGGAATCCAGCTTTACATATAGAATCTTAAAAACTAAATATAATATAAACAATATACATACGTACCTATTATAATGATAAATTTAAAAATATATATTAATTATTTATGTAATTATTAATTAATTACCCATTAATTATTATAGGTCTTCCACATTTTTGTAAACTACTATCTTTATAGAAATCCTAGCACGTTACTAGAACAATTTCATAGGAATTTCAAAAAATATAGACAAAAATGATTTGTGCATATCTTTACTATTTATAGTATTTATACCTACATGTATTCTGTAATTATGGTTTCATGGATTCAAAATATCGTAAAATAAAAATAAATTGTATATAGGCGATTCTAGAATAGATATATTTGTCGTTCGTATAGTCGTTTCGGTGTGATTACCAATTAGTTAAATTCTAAAATCAATCAGACATATAATAGTTTAACATTCAATGATTCACTGTTAAGATAATATGGTATTTTACCCGTTTTTTGTTTTTGTATTTTTATAGTAATTATAATCTTAGATCATAATATGTACATAATGCAAATGACATATACATACTATCTAAGATCACATAATGGTCAAACTAACAACAGGTTAATGATTATTTTCTCAACTTTATACTTGAGATTATTACCTCGAACTTTAGAAATAATAACTGAAAGAACATAGCATTTTATAAGAGAAACATAAAAAGAAGGGAGGCTTCATAGTTCATACCACTTAGTCCGTATTCACTTCAACTAGGTACTGTCGAATTATTATCATTGATATACAGATATATATATATATATATATATATTACGTATGCTTGTAAAAAATAATTGGATCGAAACGTTACAACATGAAACACGTGTAAACTCCAACAAGATTCAGGTTACAGATAATAAATAGCTTATCATGTTATTATTTTAATATTAACCATTGGTATAGTGTTATATGTGTTTTGAACTCAATGGTTATTACTTTTATGCTATTTAATGTATATTAAGTGAAAGTGGTGTGGCAAAAAGTATTTTTTCTAAATAATATTGAGTTTAGAATAGAATTTAGACTAGCGACAAAAAATGGAAAAAAAGTTTAAAAAGCGAAATGACATTAAACTTTTTTTATGATAAAATATTTAGGTAAGCAGGTACTATTTTTAATACTATATTACTTTGTAATATGTAAAATATAATTATTTAAATTGTACTAATTATACTTACCCAATATTTAACACGGAAAAAATTATTCTAATAAAACAAAAAGTTAACATTATCTTCATAATTCAAAATTATAGATAATTATATTAAAAAATCTACCAAAGACAACATTTAAAATATACGATGAAAATGTTATAAGTGATACAAGATTGTGACACAAGTGACACAACAAGATTCATTTCCTGTTATATTCCGTGTATATCAGACACGTTAGAGCTGCATACTTACTTACTGAATCGGGTATCAGAACAGGAGCTGAATCAGGTAGCATCTTCAAATATATTCGAAAATTAAACATCGTCGGAAATAACAGTCATACTAATTAAAATACGTATTGTGACGTTTGTTCGAAATTTATTATCACCTTAATCATCATCAACGATACTGCGTGTTATAGAGATAGACATATATTATTTAATTTATTAAGATTTCAGATAAATAAGATTTGTAGGTTCAAGTAGTAGGTACTTCAATGTTTTAGCGAACGTTGAACAAAAACGAAAAAAAACAATATATTCGATTAAATATTTAATCAATATCTCGAGAGAAATCAAACATATTAAAAAAGGTAAAACGATTTCGATAAAAAGAAAAAAAAAATCTTTTAACTTGATCTATAACTTATATCGCGCACTTGAGAAATTAAATTTGAGAGGTCATAAAATAGATATTATAAAGGAGGTGCGGTTCGTGACTTATATTTTATAATCAATAATCTATTGTACTACCTACCTATATATACAAAAATACGCTGTTTATTATAAGGAAAACAAATTCTAAAGGAAAACGCCGGCTGACGTCCTCCCCAAACATCTGTGTGCGACTACCACTATAATATTATGTGTATACCACGCTATGCATATATATTTATATACAACACCTGTCTCGAATTTATTTGCCGTCGGCCAGCAATGTATATCGCGTGTTCGTTTTTTACCCTTTTTTTCACCATTTCGTGTATATTCACGTGTTTTTTTTTTTTTCTGTTCACTCGAGTCGACCTAAAACATAATTGAATATATTCAAAAAAGTTACAATAACATATATTTTAATATGATAAAATACTTATACACGATAAACTATATTATAGGATCGAATTTTTTAGACACACGAAAAGATACCACTTCCACCGTGAATATGTACCTATATATTATCATTATAATGTTATGACGAAATTGGATCGCTTTATAATAAATTGATATTATAATGCGCAACGCTTATATAGGTGTAAACACGAAGTCAAAAAAAATCATATTACGTTTAGCTAGACGGGTTTTTTTTTTTAAAAAAATATTGACTCGTTTTGGAAACGCAGCTAGTTTTTTTATCTGTTGATTTTTTCGTGTAAAAAGGTCTTCTTTAATTATTATTACACGGTGTATTGTTTGAAAGCACACGTGCCCAGCAGACGAGAAAAAAATTAAAATTACAATAGGAGTATTATATACGGATCGTAAAAATAATTTACACAGGTACATAGGTGGTGCATAGGTATTATACACCATATTCCTATATTATATATTAACACTTGAGTTGCGTTTAAATCGTTTAATAGATTCAAAAGATACTCGAAAATTATATATTTTTAATAAAAGGCACATATACTTTGTAGATTGTTTTTTTAAGATTGGATAAGTGAAAGCGTCTTTAATTAGTGTTTTGTATAATATCTAGCATATTTGTACTTAAAGTTGTTCTAATGAGTGGTGGGAAAAATTAACTAAACTAATTATTAAGTATACTCATGGGTAAATTCGCCATTGGTGTATACGTATTTCAATATACAGTAAGTTGAGTATACCGTCGTCCATCCTAATGGTCACTAAAATACATTTATTACCATTTGAGACTCCACAATAATCCCATTGGTAGTAAGTAAAATAATAATAGGTATTATCGTTTTGGTAAAATCAATAAAGTCGATAATTTTACGTATTATTATAATATGCGATGCATCTCCGGAAGTATCACGGTTTTCAGTTTATCATTTATCCAAATTATTATTATTATTTTTATTGGACGATCGTGACACAGATCAAATATAATATATAATATTATCGTATCCGGTTTCAACGCGTATCATGTTCCGTCGAGATTATAATATATTGGTATTATACAGGTATATATAGCGTTCGCATGCAACAATATTTTATAAAAAAAAAACAATTTTCGAAATTATCCGTATAAGTATAAAATATTCATTTGAAATTCTTCAGAATGTTTGTAAAATACGTCCGTTTAAGCAATGTTTATACTTCAATAGTTCGTAAAAAAAACAATATAGGTAACTACATAATATTATTGTTTATTGAAAAATAAGCATACAGTATTTTTTTTTAAACACCAATAACGAATTTTATCCAACTTTGGCGTTCCAATTAAGATTAAATATAATATAATAATTATAATCGTACATCATTATTATATAAATAAAACAAAGTAGAATTCAATTTTTTCGTTCTATTTGTACAATTGTTCGAGGAGTGGGCAGTATACCTATATTGCTTATATGGATACATATCTCGAATATACGTGTATTTTGTATCTATTATGATTTTATTTGAATGAATTTCAAATCTTGTATTCTTGTAGGTCATAATATTTTTCATTTTTTTATTTTATAAATATACTAATTACATAGAATATAATAGAGATACATATGATTTTACACTACATATCCGAAATTATAATTTCTGTTTTACATTCAACTATTTAATCTACGCTGGTATTTTAAACGTTGTGATATTATTGATATATAATATGCTCGACGAAGAATTATTTTTATTTGGTAATTGGTAACACGTATATCATATTATGTTTTGTTTAGGTACCTATATACAATTTACGATAACATTGGAAATACAGTTGTTACGACAATTGATAACGAGTAATCATGTAATTAATTTTTTTAATTAATTCTACTCATTGATAATAATACGATGAATTTTTAATTATTTTAATAATATTTAAACAATTTTCTGATAAATTTTATGCAAATTTAAATCCGTAAGTGCATTGTAATTATTTTGATTATTTTAATAATATTTATTATTCGATAAATTTATTGATAGTTGTGATTTATAATTTAGTAAAAATTTAAAACACGATCGGTGATCGTGCTACTAATTATTACATATAACTACGATAAATTTTACTGTGAGCTATTAACATATACCTATCTAAAGTTTGATTCTTACATCATGTTTTCAATTGGGTAGTGTTCATGTAAAAGAGTAGGTATAAGTAAAATTTTACAGTTTTCAAACATGCAAAACATGAATAATTTTCATTTTACTATAGGTATGGAAATTGTTGAAAGTTCAATATATATTTTTTTTATATATAATTGTATATAATGTATTATTTTTGAAATACTATTAATATTTTAATAATAATTATATTTAAGAATATAACTACCGATCGTTACTAATTTCACTGTACGTTTTGAAATACAGTGACTTACAAATTATAATATATTATACCTACAGACTCTTCTCTTATTACTAAACTTAACTCATGCCTAATCGCATATAAAATTAATTACGTGATAAATAAACAAATTATTATGCCATCAAACAATCAGGCGTGAAATTGTCTGTACTTGAAACTTGTAAGTAGGAACTTATAACATGAAAATGTATATAAAGAACATATAACACAAAATTTTACTAATATCCTTTTAAACAAACACCGTGCTATTATATTACAATATTTAGGGATGAACTTCAAGTAAAAAAACAAATTCATTTATAATTTAATAATTGTGCCTCTTCTATCCAAAAAAACTACTATTAAAAATTAAAGTTTGAAAAAATAAAAAATAAGAAAATCATGTAGTTATTCAGAAATTTTTATTTGTATAAAATATATAGGTTTCGATATATCAGTATTCGGTATATCGGTTAAATACCAGGAACTGATATTTATCAATTTGAATAATGATTTAATTTTCAAACAAGTAAAATATTTAAAAAAAAATACTGTAGATTTTCCAAAAATGTTCTAAAACGAAAAAAAAAGATTTAAAATAAAATTTTTATTTTTAAAATTTATATCGTATGAATTGAATTTCGGTATTGAAAATCATTGTTCTAGATAACCAATAAACGACCAGAAAAAAAAAAATGTTTTTGTATTCAAGTTGAGACCCTTATTATAATATATTCATTGAAAATGTTAATTAAAATTTGTTGTTTATATCAATAAAATATATATATATTTTTAATACGTTGTATTTTTATCATCTCTTAATTAGAACTTAAGGGTGAGAAGTGAATTTTCACTTCTCAAATTGAAGATTTGAATCCTGTTCTTTATTAGTTCAGTAATTAGCGTTTGATATAAACTTATTTTGTTATTTTTCGATAGTTTAAGTTTTATTATTATAATTATTAAATTAACCGTTATAATGTCCTTTTACGACACGTACATATACTCGTGTTACGTTCAGTGTTTTTAAAACTCGCGTTCTAAAATAATATTATAATCCTGTTATATAGGTTTTAACGGTGGTTTTTTTCTTCGGACACTCGAGTATTATAAGAATAAGGTTTAGTGGCCGGTCGAATACCACGTGCTCGACGAATTACGTTAATTAAATTTGACAGTTACGGTGGGAAACCTCATTCGGTCTCGTCGACTTTTCGAGCACGAGCTTAAGTTTTCTCTGTTTCTCTCTACGCGTATAGGTATATATACACATCCAATCGCGTACTAAACACGAAAGTATAATCCTGTGTGTATATATTCGGGTCACCCACACCTCTCTCCCAAAAAATTGTACTCTGCGACCCGATTGGACGAAGCCAAATAACTCTTACAAAGTTCTATATCGGTTAGGTAGGTACCTACTGCAGTTTAATAAAGGATGTACTGTATCCTTTACACGTCCCAGGTTTTAACGACAAAACTTTTTGGAATAAGCTCGTGTTGTTGAGTGAAATTGAAAACCTATATTTTATAAATAGGTATATTAAAAACAGATTGTATATTATATATACGGTATAACTGTGTATTACATGTGCTTTTTCGAAACTTACAGACCTTGAAAATTGGAACTAACGAGTTCAAATTAATTGAGTTCAAAATTCCCGAACGAAGCAGTAATTCGTAATTTTTGTTTTTGTTTTTTTTTTTTTTTTTTTTTTTTTGTTTAAATCAACTACTTCTGGAATTCAGTTTATAGGCATTCAACGAACTAAAACGCTTTATCTTATAGTCATTCGTTTTGCTTCGAAAAGTTAAAAAAAATATTAATATTAAAAATTACAAAACAACCGCATGTAGTATGATAATACGGGCAACGTATATTTCCAATGTTGCACGTAAAATATCCTTCAGTGTAAGTCAAGGTGCAGCGGTCTCCTAACAATAGTAAATATAGACTTAGATATTTGGTTACCTACATAATATATCATTTAAAAATTTGTTATACGTTTTTTGTCAGTGATAAAACGTTATTTACGAATAACTTGCGCGTCTTATGTTCTGCACGCGTGTTTTAAAATGTATACATATATATATATAAACATATAATATATTTTATTATATTATACACATATACATATTCATATATTTTTTGTCAGAAATATTATTTAATTTTCTTTTGTTCGAAAAGAATCATAAATTTTAATCGTTTTACAAGCGAAATATCATTGTTTAAATTTATAATTAACGAATTAGAATTTGTTTCAAATAGCGTTGTATACTGTTGTTCTAATCATTATTGTATATGCACAATACCTAATAACTAATAAATAAATCTTATACATAATTATAATGTGAGTACAGATCCAATAAAAAAGTGTGCCGAATGAATATTATAAGTCTAAAGATTTTTAAATTCCACAGAAAATTTTATTGCATACTTCGAATACAATATATAATAATTTATAAAAAAAAAATTTTATATTAATAATTTGTTTATATTTGTAGAATATAAATAATATACATATTCGCTATTATGAATAGGTATAGTTTTAATTCTGGTATATATTATTTATATGTAACAATTGCGATAATAATTATATAGACTAAAGATATTTCTTAGAAATAAATATCTTTATTATTTATTATATCTTTTTTTAAAAAAAAAGATAGTTCAGACGATAGTGGCCGGGGAACTTAGTGGGACATTAACTTAACTATAAAATATATTAACTTTATTCCAGTGCAATTTATTATTTTTTATTATTAATATTATTGGAATGAACCCACTTAATACTAAAATTCGAAGAGGTCTAAAAACCACACAAGACTGGCTAAACCCCTAATACCGCCACCTAAGCCTCCAAATTATTCTATCCCCCTTTCAAAATCGTATTAAAATATATACATTGTTCATTTTTATACGAATGAAAATATAAAAAGTATGATGACATAACCCCTCCCCCCTCAGAAATCTTATATATTTATATAAATATACGTATTTTGAGAATGGGTAAATGGGACTCCTGTTGGATGATTAGAACACTGATAGACGTGTCTACGGGTGTACAGGCACGACTTGTAAAATCAGACGAAAATTTTAAATTTGGCTGAATTATCATGTTCTGTGCTATATATTACATATTAATTCATGATATTTATTTGATGTTAACCGGTTATATTAGTTTATTTTGTCATGGATTTATTGTTTTATTTTATGTGTTGTGTGTGGCTAATATACTATTATAGAAAATAAATAGTTTTCTTTATATATTATCAAATAAATTGTTTGTGATTGTGGAGTTCTGAGTTCTGACCACCTTTTTTTTTTTTTTTGGGGGGGGGGAGGATAAGTGTCTGACTAGCTTAGAAAGTCTGGGAACACTGCTTGGACTTCTATTGGATTCCCATTGAACTACCCAACGCGTATCATGATTGGAACATTAATGGTACTCCTGTTATAGTCCTGGGCTTTGCGGTGGTGCAAGGGTATATTCATATATTGTATAACATAGTCCTGTTTATTTTTATAAGTATAGTATATCAAATATTGAATATATTTAAGGGATACTACTATCTTCTAATACAAGAAAATTATTTTTAATATACATTTTTCTATCAAAGTATAGATTTATAATGGATATCTTAAAAAAATGATGAATGTATAAATATAGGTAGGTATATATATTGAAAAACATTTATATTATTCATTAATGTTTTATATAGATCATTTGTTTTAGCAAAAAATCTAATAGGATATTCAGTTTAGTGTGTTATAAGTATAAAATAATTTAGAAATCATTAATAGGGGATTTATATACTATATAAGTAACAGGTATAAATATTATACTATAATTCTTTTTACATAAATTGTCAAATATTGAATAAATTTAATTATTATTATTATCTCCAAACAAGGCAATTCTATGTAACATAAAACACGTTCCTTCAAAGTATAAATTTATAATATTCACTTATATAAAATATAACATTATGTGTACCTATATAGATACAGATTATATTATTTGCCAATTTCTATATTTACTAAACATTAGTTGATATTGTATGATTATTTTTTTATTTTTTATTACTTAACACGTAAGCCGCGGCAACATTGGCCATATTTTAATTTTATTTTTCTATATGGCATGTGATTGTTTAATTCTGTTACTATTGTATAGATGATTTTAATATACAATAATTAAATATAGAATTCTTACAATATTTATTTTATTTTCTATTTTCTAACCAAAGTAGAAACTGAACTCTAAATAATTTACACTGAATGTATTTTTATTTGACAGTAAACCTAACTTAACCTATGTACCTACCTAATATTTTGAATAAATATTATATTTTATAATATAGATAAGGTCACAATAAATCACATTTTTTTATACCATTGCTCTTACGATATAATCGTAAACATACTGAATAACATTTATATTAACAATTATGTATTAAAGTAGGTACACCGGATTTCCGTTTAGAATTGTTTTTTTTTTTTTAATGCAATGTTTATCATTGCTTTCAAATGCAATAAATTCACCAGGAGTACCTATCCTATCCGATAAGCGAAGTGCTTCTACCTCCACTGACATCCAAGCGAAGTACACTTTTTTAAATTAATTTTGTAAAAAAATATCTACCTATATATATAATTAACACTGCATATTTTAGACAATTATTTTTATTTGCTTTTCTTAACTTTGTGTATTGCTTAATCACATTTTTATTTTTATACAAAAATAATTAAAATAAAAAAGGTACACCCAAATCCTTATTTTTGAATTTTAATATTCTTCTATATTTAAGGGATATGGGAAACGTTCGTGAAGTTGGCCCACCCACCACTTGCAAATAAGATGAATCATGTGTGAATATTTTGCAAGTCATTTGCAAGAATTTGCAAGTCTATTTTTGAAATTTGCAAGTGAGTAATTTCTTCTCAAAATACAAAAAAAACAAAAGTTGGGCCAACTTCACGTAGCCCACCCATGTTATCCAAAACCTTCGAAATTGATACCATACAATAGCTTTTATTTTGCAAAAATTTGCAAGTCCATTTTTGAAATTTTCAAGTCACCGGTGAAGTCACCACGGGCCAATGAAGTTGTGAAATTGGCCCACCCATAGTCACCTAGAACTTCGAAATTTGTACCAAACGATAGCTTTTAATTTGCATGAATTTGCAAGTTCATTTTTGGAATTTGCAAGTCACCGGTGAAGTCACCACGGGCCAATGAAGTTGAGAAGTTGGCCCACCCATGGTCACCAAGAACTTCGAAATTGGTACCAAACGGTAGCTTTTAATTTGCATGAATTTGCAAGTCACCGGCGAAGTCACCACAAGCCAATGAAGTTGTGAAGTTGGCCCACCCATGGTCACCTAGAACCTCGAAATTGGTACCAAACGATAGCTTTTAATTTGCAAGAATTTGCAAGACCATTTTTAGAATTTGCAAGTCACCGGCGAAGTCACCACGAACTTCTGAAGTTGTGAACTTGAATATCAACATAAAACTTCACATTTGGTATCATTGAAGCTATATTAGCTACAACGATATTATTCATATATAACATTATTAGTGATAAATGAATTCATTTAATTTTGTATCATCCTTATATGCCAATATTTGTGAATTTCATTCTTATTGTAATAAATTGAAATGACGGATTAATTGGATATTTTATTATATTTCATTGTACATAGTAACATTATATTAGGTATATTATTTTATTCTTCATATAGGTACCTACCTAATGTAATATATGCCTTAAAATAATCTATCTTGTATAATACAATATTATAGATGACATTATTCTAGAAGCGTTTACTACGTAAATCTTTCTATTTATGACTACAAGTATTAAAAGTGTACGCCCACCACGCCAATGATTTTTAGTTATAGAAACATGTCCACAAAAGACAAACAATCAAATTGCATTTTTTTCTAACAGTCGTGCTGCAGTTTGGTCAAAATTCGATACAAAAAGAAATAATACACAGCATAAATTGTGAACTTAAATAAACTATGGACAAGCTTAGATTTTTTTGATATAGGTATACATATTTATATATTTATATTCGTACATTCAAAAACCTAAAATCTGTGTGTGAAAATGTTTAAATACTTTTTGGTTTTTCTGTTGTAAACGTACTTTGAAGAAATATCGTGTTAAACCACAATAAGAAATAGAACTAACATAGGACCACTCATAAATTACTTTTAAAATGTATTTAAATAATTGTGTAGACTTCCATTTTTCTTAAATTTGCTTGTACAAAATGGTTTCACAAAACTGATTGAATTCACAATATTATACCTAGGTAGTAATGTACCTAGGTATAAATTTAACTTTCAAGTTAATACTAATTTACATTTACAATAGAACTGTTGATAATTCAACTTATTAATTTTAATTCTCTCAATATGAAACTTAAAATTTGACCCAACTGATCAACTCGTAACTAACTAATAATATTATGTTACTCGAACCATATACATTATTATCTTACTAAAGTCTAAAACCATAGTAAACTTAACTACCGATGTGTTGACTAGTTTTAACCATTAATTGGTAACTAAAATATTTTAGTAATCACGACTCTATTCTCTTAGTTAATATCACTATAATATTATAGTCATTTTATCTTTGATTTTTTTAACTGTGTAATACAACCAAATTATTTTTCCATGTTCTACCAGTTGTAGCAATAATCTATTGTCAGCTAATTCTTCAATGTCCCCGCCCCTCACCCATGGGGGTGCCTATGTTAGTATATCATGATTTTATGAAGAAGTGTTCTATAAATAAAAAAAGTTATATATAAAGTCATTTTATTAAGGGTCTCCTTTAACTTTGTTAGGGAGCATTATATAGGCAATTTATTATTCATTCTTTGTACGGCTTTGCGCTTGTGTGAGATATACATTTAGAGTTACCAATTGTATATTCGTATAGTATAGGTAGTTATAGGCAAATTTTTAGTTATTATATGGTATTATACGGGTCACGGAGTAGGCACAATGCATTTTAATTTATGTGTTCGTTGTAGTGTTCGCTGTTCGCTGTTCGCTGTATGGACATGTTTTTATAACTAAAAATCATTGGCGTGGCGGGCGTACACTTTTAATACTTGTAGTCATAAATAGAAAGATTTACGTAGTAAACGCTTCTAGAATAATGTCATCTATAATATTGTATTATACAAGATAGATTATTTTAAGGCATATATCACATTAGGTAGGTACCTATATGAAGAATAAAATAATATACCTAATATAATGTTACTATGTACAATGAAATATAATAAAATATCCAATTAATCCGTCATTTCAATTTATTACAATAAGAATGAAATGCACAAATATTGGCATATAAGGATGATACAAAATTAAATGAATTCATTTATCACTAATAATGTTATATATGAATAATATCATTGTAGCTAATATAGCTTCGATGATACCAAATTTGAAGTTTTATGTTGATATTCAAGTTCACAACTTCAGAAGTTCGTGGTGACTTCGCCGGTGACTTGAAAATTCTTGCAAATTAAAAGCTATTGTATGGTATCAATTTCGAAGGTTTTGGATAACATGGGTGGGCTACGTGAAGTTGGCCCAACTTTTGTTTTTTGTATTTTGAGAAGAAACTACTTACTTGCAAATTTCATAAATAGACTTGCAAATTCTTGCAAATGACTTGCAAAATATTTACACATCATCTTATTTGTAAGTGGTGGGTGGGCCAACTTCACGAACGTATATGGGAACGCAATAAAATATCATTATAAAAACTATCCGTCCACAATTCTTAATACTTCTGAAATTGGTTTTTTCATTGTAAAATGGACACAATTTTATAGGGTACTACGATTTCCGCTTTTAATTTATTGTTATTAATTACTTATTTAAATAAAGTTGTATACAACGAAAATAAGGGACATCTTTTCAAAGCCATTTTACAGTAAAATTGAGTTGTCAAAGTCAAATTCTCCTCCCACAAAAATTTTTGAATATTATGTTTACAAGAAAAAAAGACCTAATTAAAAAATATAAACCGTGATGATATCAATAATTTTTCCGTTATTGCGTAAAATATTTGCATAATTTAACGTATTAGGTTGTATTATTAATAGGCATTAGGTATACATATTTATATGTTTATAATTAATATATATCCTTTCCAATATTTTACTCCTTAAAACAGATCATCATTGCTCATGTTTCTTAATACTAAATATAATTCTAAATTACTATATGAAACTAATTTTAAATATATGCGCTTCTCAATATTTTGATTATTGAATTGCGGGTGGACAGGAAATATAATTAATTATAATTATATTTTCTCATTTTTGGGTGAAATTGTATCTGAGAAAAATTTAAAACGTAATTTGTGTAAACAAGGCCATGTAAAAAAATAATTACTTTATTATTAATTATCCATAAACCTTAAAAACTGTTGTAGTTAAGTATAAATATAATGCAATAACAAAGCATGTGTTAATAAAAACTGTCATTATAGAGGAAATTTGTCCGAAAATAGTTGCAGAGCGCTATTGAAATACCAGTAGACTAAACGCGTGGTATATCGTCTCCGTTAAAAATCGTTAGAAACTTAGATGGAAAGACGAAAATAAAAGTAATAATAAAGCAAAAAAAATCGCCTAAAAGAAACAAAATAAAATAAGGAGCACGACAACGACTGGAAAAAGTTGTACGCTCTGTAATGGGACCCGAACTCGACGGGAATGAGAGCATATATATATATATATAATATATATAGGGTGTATCGCATGAAATAATCTTTTAGAATAATACATTCAGCCATGAAATATATTTTCTTTATTTCGACTTTTCATTATGATATTGGACTACCACCAATTTACACTAATATAATATTATAATAATATTACAATAATACAATATTATTAATTAAAAACTTCGTTCAGGCAAACTATACAATAATTAGTATTGAAACTTGATATTGATAAACCTACTATCATATTTTAAAATTATATGGTAGTAAAATCAATTTTTAAATATACTGTTGATATTAGTTGAATATAAAAATAATTTATCATGATTAATTCTAATTAATTATTAATAAAATTGAAAAATAAAATAAAATAAAAAGTCAAATAAATCATGTAAAATTAATAACCAGAAACAAGGATATTTGATTTAAAAATAACTATTTAATATTTTCATATTATATAACTTTATGAGTTTCCAAAATTGAGGGAGTAATGAACACGGAAACTTGATTTAAGCACCATTCAATTTTTTCCTAATTATAGAGAATAAACATTACAAATCAGTTATAAATAGATTACCATTTAAAATGTTCTAAATCCAGTATTTTCAAAATTAACATTTTTTATCTCATTAAATTAGAATTTTTAAAGTGCACATTTGAAGCTAAAAACGAGTTATATATATATACCTATATAATAACGAAAATACAGAAAATTGGAGAGTATTCTATGCTATGTGCAAAATACATTGAAAATTTTACCTTTAAAATGGCCAGTTAAAAAATTTTAAGTAACTACGTATCCCGTCATTTGGTCCAGAACCAATTATGTCCGGTGACAATTGGTCTGGTACTAATTAAATCCGGCGACAATTGATCCGGTAAAAAAATAAGTATATTAATATTAGTTGATGAATAAAATAAATTGTAACTTTTAAATAAAACGTATAATTTATAAGACTTATTTCTATACAAGTACCTACGTATTTTAATAAATTATAATTATGTATTAAACTATATCGATGATTTTTTAAAAGGTATTGCACATAATTTAAATTTGCAATTTGTAATTAGACTATATGTAATAAGTTGACAAAACATAAAATATATTATGATTTCAAATAATTTGTAACTATATTATATATGCATACTTATCTAGATGTAAGTCTTATAAAATAAATGATTGTAATATAATATAAGCCTATACCTACATAAGCGTATAAGACTTTATACATTTATATGTCTTTTATGTTTTATTGACAAGGAATAATTAATTTTATTCATCGCCTCATATATAAATATAATTATTTTAGATTCTGAGCATGATGAGGAATGTATTGGTTTTACAATAATGTTTATTGTATTAACATATTATTTTATTATAATATTCATTTTGTACCGGATCAATTTTCACCGGATCAAATTAACCGGACCAAATTGACGCGGAACCAAGTAACTACGATATAGGACCAATGGCAACAGAACCCATTCAATCTCTAAGCCAACGAATTGTGTGATATATCCGATCGAAGTTGTTGAAATTATTATAAAAAAAAAAAAAAAATCCCCCTTACGTTCGGATACCTAGTGAAAATATTATATCTGAATTTTCGGATTTCCGACCGAGTAGAGAACGAATCCAGAAAAACGTCCAGTGGACACACCCTGTATGTAGTGTGCATTTTCGTACCCTATACGGAAACTGGGTCGTCCGATTTCCAATATAATTGATAGCTTTTTCCGGACTTTTTTTTCTTCTACGAACGCGTGTGTCAGTGTAAGTCGGCGTGCGTACGCTGTACGGTGGCGAAAGAAAAAGGGGAAGAGTTACATTTTTACCGTCGAACAATGACGGATATCTGATTTTAGACAAGGGAAAAATGATAATAAACGGCGGGCACCCTCCACTGTTAGACGGCCGTTCCAATAATAGTGACTGTGCACGGGCGGATAATACTTTTGAAATCGACTTATTTGCCGTCACCAATGAGTTTAACATGACAATACCGACGTTAACGACGATAGACTCATCAATATTCAAATACCGAGGTGATTCATGTGTGTATATATTATGTACAATAATCGAATCACTAAATTGTAATAATACCGAAGACACAGTACATACGGTTTAGATACTTTGTAATCACGAAATAACGCCCTCGGACGTTTTAATGATACTTTTTTTTATTTCCCAACACATCGATATGTAATCGTATGGAAATTTATTTATACGTTACGGCGTTTAAATGTCTGTTGATTTCCCAAGAGTCATTTTGATAATGTCGTAATATAATATTCGCTTCTCGTATTCGCGCTACCTCCGAAAAACGTCGAATTACCGTTGCTCAAAAAGACCGTATAACAATATATATATACTTATATATTTACGTAATATATATTATACGAAAACCCTGGTAGATATGCGCGAAAAATAATTTCTCCAAGTTCTTATACACCAACCAAGTCTGTGTCCGTGTGAAAAGTCTTTGAAGAATGTACCAGTTATCAACGTATTCTGGATAAAATTTCATTATAATATGTCTAAATTACTCGGTCAATTTAATATGTTTCTCGATATTATACTAACTAGTGCAAACAAAGTTTAAAATATATTTGTCATTAGGTATTAAAATAGACTAGACACGTTTTAATTATCGATTAATGCTTCTTCATATTAGAAATATATAGGAAACACATAGTGTTATGGTAGTTGGCTATTTTTAACAAGTTTTAATTTTGAACGCCACATTTTTTTTTATGATTAAATTAAGTGACAAGCGAGCTCTGATAACATTTGGAACGTATAGCTTCACTAATCTTGGTCCGACTTACATACCACCAAGGCGCGAAACTTTCGATTTCACAATTTTTAGGCGTATTTTTTTTAATCATTTTGTAATTTTTATACACTACTATATGGTACGCTCATATAAAATTCAAAATATTTTAAAATTAAATGCTTTATTATATATTAAATTACCGAATTGATAATTAATATAAGTAACACGTAACACATATATTAAAAACAAATCATTAAATTAATTAATTGATTAAGCTAACAACCAACCGGGAAATTTAACATATTATTTACCAAGAAGTACATAAAGATACAAAGTTATATACAGAGGGACGAAATATACATCATAACTTAAATTCTAGAAATATAATAACAAATTTAAGCAAGCGGCCAACGTATTAAGCAACTAAATTACGAGAATTTATCATAGTCACGTAGCATTCGATGCAATGGGTGACTACTGCCATCAGAAGTGGAGTGAAGTAAAATGCAGAAAGAAGCATGGTCTCTAGAATGGTGAGAAGTACATGTAATTTAATGCTTGAGAAAAGAACTGAAACATCAATGTTGCCATTAAGAAAAGAGGAATCAAAGTTAAAATCATATGCAAGACGAATATGCAAACAATCAAGATTCAGAGTATTCATACCTTGGATGTTCAATTTTTAGCAAAAATATGTAGTATATAAATATAACTTGTTCTGAACCCGTTCGATTGTCCAACTGATCATTATAAAATAAAGCTAAATAAAAATGCCAAATAGCAACAAAAAAAAAAAATTTATTAACATGAATTAAATATTTAAAATTTGATAGGCATTTATAATGTATTACATAAAAAATACAACGATATATAATTTAATATTTATCAGCCATTTCAATAATATTAACGAATAACTCTACAATATAAAGATACAATAATTTAAATTAAAACAATAGAATCTGTACTCCAATATAATATTATCATAACAAAGAATAATGAATACCATCGAATATTTTATTACGCAACCATTCAATTATTATGACCGTGGTTGGGAAAGTTGATAAGCGTATTTTGGGTACTAGATCGCATTTTATGTGCTGTGGTTTGTAGGTACTGTTCTAACTATCACTCCTACGTAGGTACTTATAACTTAACAAAATTTAAACTTAGCATACTTCTTATACTTACTGTTATATAGATGCCATAAGTTATAACCTTTGATTATATATTCTAAGTACGTCTAAATAATTATATTGTGTAATGGGTATGTAAAATAATAAATGTAATACTGGTTCAATTTTACATGAAGTTGTAACCACAATAATACAAAAGAATATTTTATTCCCGCTTTTTATTTTAAACAAAATATATAGCTGAAAAAGCAGAAATTTCATAGATTCAAATTTATTATGGGAAAAATACTCAAGGACATTCTCAAATTCGAATAAATTAATTTGCAATAATATAGTGTAAAGTTACATATTCGGTGAAAAAGGTTAAGACTTTTGGTCCGTTAGTTTCGAAATGACGAAGAAATAAATAATCTCGATTTGGCAAAATCGTATTTTCGCCATTTTTTCGTAATTTTTTGGTAGTTTTTCCTTACAAATAACTAATAAGAAAATAAGAAAATGACCTCTTTAAAGTACAAAAAAGATAAAATTTTCTATCGGAAACCGTGTGAGTTTGTGAAGATTGGTTTACGTCTTCTGATTAAGAAGTTTTACACAGCAAAAATAATAAAAATAAAACATCATTGTAAATTCATTGCTCCACTCAGAATATAAAATATTTAAACGGTTGAAAAAGAACTGATTCAATGTTTAATAAGTTTCATTCTATTGTCGTTCACCAAACTAACATGTACTAGGCAGATAAAAGTACGCGTACATTATATTAATGTGTTATCAAGAATCAAAAATTTACTATTTATATGTTTTTCTCAACATATTATCATTATAACAACAAAAATTATCTATATATACGTAATAATAATATATACATAATGCATGTACCATAGGTCAAACGGTGGCAGTGTAATGAAAATCTAGCATTCTGTAAGGCGCTAAAACTGATTGTTTCGAATATTTTTAATTTATCTGTTTTCTCGAATTATCTGTCAAGTAAAAAAAAAAAAAAAAAAAAAAAAAAACAGGATAAAAAACGAATAGAATTCTTGAAGTGCATCATTATATTTAGTTTTATTTATAATATTCGAATTGCATATATTTTTAAACTCTATTATCATTATCATTGACGGGATCATTCTGAAACAATACTCCATGTGAACGAATATGACTTTTTTAAATATTAACTAAACGATAAATGATCAGTTTTGTAAGCTTTTATTATTAAATATCGGTTCGTTATCTATCCGTACACATAAATATTAATTTTTAATTTAAATAAGACTGAACGGAAAATGACTTAACGATTAATTTATATTTAAATGACACACTAATGCTATCTGACACTGGCCGAGTGGAATATAAAATATATTCAATGACCGTTTGGTGGTTGATGTTGAAAGTCGAAAGTCAATAAGTTAAACGGCTATATTATGTTGTATAAATATAGAGGTTTTGTGCTTTATTTACATTTTACATTACTGACCGGTTGACCGCAACTCTAACAACAATACAAATAAACTGAATAATTAATGGCATTCAATTAGTTTTGAAATCGTTAGTGTACACTTCAAACCAATAATAATAAGAACGATAACTTTTTAAAGTACCTTTTTAGAGTAGATGTTAATAAATTATGAACGAATTAAGAATAATATAGTTTTCAATTATGTAGTTTTTTTTATTTCATGTAATACTTAGTTTGGTGATTTTAATATACAAGTATATTTATACATTTATTACAGTTCTTAGCATATTAATTAGTATGTCAGTGAAAATAACATTTTTTAATCACTGAAAGGTAAAATTAGTCCATAGGTTAATCAGTCCCTTACCTTTGATAGAAATCACCATATTATAAAGTGAAGTTAATATGTTGTATAATATATGGTTAAAAGATAATAACTATATCTGAAATTTAAAATCTATTCAAACGTGATAATAATAAACAAACATTTAAAGGGAAATCGAAGAATAATTTTTTTTTATCTACTAATTCAAACTCGTGTTTTCATTATTTTCTTCTTATTTAATTTGGAAGTTCCGTTCAGGTTGGTTCTCAGATTCATCATTAAAATTAAAAGTTCGGTTCGGGCTCGACAAAATAAATGTTCGGTTCAAATTTAGATTCGTTATTAAACTTTATAGTTCGTTCAACACCTATATTTTGAGTTGGACCCACCTCTATTAATAATACCTTCGACTTTAGTTTAAAAAATTATCCCGTGAAATGTACGGGGAAAAAAATCATTTTAAATCGGTCGAGATCACTTTCATCCGGAAACATAATTTATTATCGAACAGATTATATAGCTCCCAGTATTATATTATTACCTTATCTTACCTAAACTCCTTGTCTTTGCCGTGTCATACGTGATATCTATAATGAGTTTTTGAGGTTATTGTATACACGCTGTCATCATCACGGCTTTTCCCGCGAGAATACACGTGGTTTCCTGGGCGTCCATTTTTATACGTAAATAGATTAAATATGTATATATTTTTAGAGCCTCGGGGTAGAAAATAAAACGAAAACGCAAATTCGATTTATCATCAGGGAATCGTGACGACACGCTGAAAAGAAAGGCGCCTGCACGCTGGGTCTTAATGCCGTCATTTTCACCCCCGGAAAATGAATCCCTTTATTATATTTGGCAATTTTCAATTTCTCAGACGATCACGTCATGTGGCACATGACTACTACACCTGCACGTAGAACTTTTCTGTTTACTGTAAATCCGCGTCATTGGATCGGGCAAGCGTTTAGAAGATCTACTGTTGTCGGTAGTTTAGGAGTCCGGATAATTAGGAACAGTCATTTAACTAAGTTTTTATTTGCAATGTTGGGTAGTAACGTAACGGACGTTACTCGTTACTGTAACGTAGTTACTTTTTCGAGTAATGTTATAGTAACTTCGTTATTTAATTTTCGTAGTAACATAAGAGTAACTACGTTAGTTATATGTATGTAACTTTATAAAATAACGCATTACGTATCTATAAATAGAAAAAAAAAATCATTCTAATAAATTCGTCTATAAAATTGCGGATTGCGAATTGCAATACATCTAAAAAAAGTAGATATTTTAACGATTGTATGATTTTATATAATAAGTAAGAGTAGACATGATATTGAATTTTATAAATTCGATTGAAGATTATCAGAAAAAAATAAAGATATCTTTGACATTTTATTTTATTATTTTCATTTTTACATATTTAAAAAATGCTGCGAATGTAACGTCATTGTAACTAGTTACTTTTTGAATTACTAGTGTAACGCTATTAATTTTCTATTTAGGTAACGAACAAGTAACCTAGTTAGCTGCTAATCGTGTAACTATAGTAACGTGTCTTAGTTACGTTTTAAAAGTAACTCATACTCAACACTGATCGGTTATTGATGAAAATTTACATTGATATTTGCAATTTTGTTTTGAAACTTATAAATACCTACGAGCTCGGTAATATTTTCCGTGTATTCTTTCGTTTTTTGTCCCAAACACGTCGAATAAAAATATAAATCTCGTATAAATAATTGTATATAGTAAACCCGATGAAAAGGTATATGGGTCCAAAACTATTTATATGTTTATAAAGTGAGGGTTGGTGATCCTGTCCAGTGCACAGTGTATAATATAAACACCTGACTGTGACATATTTCCCACGTCATCCGTAGGGACGGTCTCATTAGGACAAAAGAGTCGACACGCATGCCAAACTAATCCGCATATGTAGGTCGACCGTCGCCGGTCCTGGAAAAACAATTTATTTCGAAGACGTCTGGGGAAAACGTATTACACGACGCCCCGTCCGCTCGCCCGTCCGCTCGCCTTTGCGCAGCCTTTTGCAGAACGGGACCATATATTTCACCGACGACCGATTGGATACCGACCGTTTTCCCTACATAACACTCACATGTGTACACGACCGTTTTCCTCTTTATTCAATTTTTTCCCCATTACTATTATTTCGTTTTTTCGCTTTTTTTTTGCATTATTATTATTATTTTCTCCTCTATTGCTCTCTGGTATAATATTATACTCCGATATAAAAGCAGTACAGGGCGATGATTTAAATTTCACGACGCAGCAATTCTCTCATCGTATAGAAATAATATACTCAAAATAGAGAAGAAAAAAAATCTATTGTATATTTAAAATGAATTATTATAATGGGTATCCTTATAGAATAAGTTATAACGACTGTGAAGATTCTATATTTTTAAAAAAATTTTATTTTTAAGATCCTCGAATATATTATATTCAAGTCGCGAAAATCCATGGATATACAAGGGCTTTTGTGATTTTGCTCCAAATCCTCTATTAAAGGGTGTTTAAAATCATAAATCATCAAATCTATTCTAAACATTCTTTCTGTTTTGAATAACTGTTTTTACTACTGTTTCATGTAATTTCAATTACACACGATAACAAAACACTATTATTACTTACAAAAGTATCATATTTTTAGAAAACATTTTTTTTTAGTCCTATCACTTTTACTCCTCTCACGCTGATCCAAAACTACCAAAATATTGAAATTGGATTTCTTATTTTAAAAACGTTTCAAGATATCTAGTTTGATCGTTTATAATTGGAACTAATTGTCCATTTTTAACTATGCAAACGGACTGCGCAAATATTTGTACAGTCTGCAATAAGACTCTACAGATTAGCTAACATTCAGTTACACTGCTCAAGATTATTTATGATTTTCAGTTCATTTTTATTAAATTAAATTTTTAAATTTCGTTTAGAAATTTAATAATAATTGGCACTTATTATTATTGTTATTATTTACTTACCTATATTCCTGTATACTACACAGTGTATAGTATATATTACCTGCATTCCTGTATAGTATTTATAGAATAATTTAATAATAGTATTTATACATATTATATATTATATTAATAATTTAAATAAATATATTTAGAAAAACATCATCATTATTATTATTATAACGAGTAACGAAAGTAATATTACAGTTACTAAATTCCATATACATCGGTCTGACTATAATAATATGCAATTCTAGTATTTGTTTTTACACGTTCAGTTAATTTGCGCAGTCTGTTTGCACAATTTAACTGAGCGTGTAAATGAAATTTTTAAGGTTTAATGTTATATTTTAAGCGGAGCAAACACTTAAATTTAGGTATTTTAAATAAATAGTACTTGTCACTTTTTGCACGCAACATCCGTACGCAAACACCGGAAACAGTATCGTTTCCATTTCATTGAAATATCTTAGTCCGTATATTTTAGTATTTTAGTTTCCGCAGTGGAAATCATAAGACTAGGTATTGAAATGTTAAAGAGTTTTGAAAAAAAAATTAAAAGGTTCTGAAAAGATAATTTTCCAAATAAATATAGTGTAGTATGTTAAAATAATCACCCTGTATATAAATATATGTATATATTTCGGTTACCGCTTCCATACGTATATATTATTTTATTCTTGTGTGTAATATCCGTCACCGTGACGATATATTTACGGGTGCTTTTCACGACCAGGCTTTTTTTCTCTCGATAAATCTTTATTCTACGTTTTTCTCTTATACATATGCATTTATATATGTAGGTAGGAGTATATTTGTGTGTACCTATGTGTATGTGTGTGTATACGTGTGCATTTCTTTTTACTATATTATACATTTATACGAGTATCCATAGCCAACAGAAAAGTTGTTGACTATATATATATATACATTACATAGACGTAGAATAGAAGCTTTCGGATTATTAAAAACTGACGACGGATGTGCGAGAGTGGACGTTTAAATGCGCCTGCAATTTTCATACATATCATTTTTTTGGTATCTTTTTCTGAAATCTGACCCAAAGTCTTTGTTTTACTTTCAAGTCACTATATATGATTTAAGAGACGCAATATTATGTTGTCACAATATATTATACACTGTATACACATCATATTGACATAAAATATGTATCATGTTTTCGCTAAAAATTCAATAGTAAACGGTGTGTTTGGAGATGCGAAGCATGAGAAGATATGAACATTTTTTTTTTTTTATATTATAGATTCTGAACGTAGCGAAAAAGCTATTGATTTCACTTTACAATGATATTTATTTATTTTTATTTTTCTGTTAGCAAATTTTCAACCTGTAGGAAACTAGAAGGGTTGGGCGCTGATATGATATTAATATATATATAGGAAATCGGTTCTAAAGAAAAAGTCCCTTCCATAGAGTGTACGTATAATCATATACACTATACGTAATTATATACAGTGGTGGATTTGAGAAGGGACGCAAGGGGACGGAGCTACTCTTCATTTTTTTCATGTTGAACAGCGTACCCCTTAATTTATTTTTCAAGGAACGCAATGTTTGTTTCAATTTTTATTTAAAATTTTTAAAAATTATAATTTATTTTTGGAAAAATCTTGAAATTACGAAAATGAATGTTTTCTGTCCTTATCACATAATTGGTTTTAGATAAAAAGCATGATATAAAATGTTGAATACCTAGTTGATCTTATTAAATCATATTGGTATCATATATAGATAATAAATAACCTTCATTATCCGTGAATGGCTAAAGCCTATAAAAGGGTGGCGATATCAATGCGCCACCGATAAACTTCATTTCGGTCTACATCTACAACTTCTTCGATTATTCGTTTAAAAGGAAAAGTGTTAAATTATTTTCAAAAAGAAATGCTTAAACTATGCTATCTTGAAAATATGTAACCTAAAAATGATGTAAAAAAAAATGTTGGATTTTTATCTACTCATTCGTGTTCTATAATAATCTAAAATGTTTTTTTTAAAATGTCCCCTGGTTAAGAAACTTTGGATAGGGGGTGTGGGGGACGAAGTCCTCCGCGGTTTACTTTTTCTCTAATATGTCCCGGAACGCTGATTTTTTAACTAGGCTCAGAGTCCGTCCTTATTTTTTATTCCAATTCAACCACTGATTATATATAATATATATTCAGTGTATACATATTATATGTACACTATACCCACTGTATAACTCATATACTACATATATTTTATAGATTCAAACGATTGTAATTTACCATTGTGTGTATCTGGCCAAAATGGAATGTTCATTTGGATAATTGAAGGGTATGTACAGTGCTCAAATTGAGGGGGATGTGCAGGGAGGCGAAGCTTCTCTAATATTTTATATTATTTTGAGTGGGCCCTTACTAATTTTTTTTTTTCTTACAGTATACAAATTACATTGTTTGAGGGAACGTGCTCGTTTATTGAAAATCTCAGAGTAGGTACCCGTTCTATTTTTCCGATTCCGGCACAGCAGGGTATGACGTACTGAAATAATATAATATTATAATATGGTGACATTAGGTATATCGTTTTCAAATGTTGCACCGTAATATTTATGTAGGTAAATCATACTTCACTAGCTTCACTAGCAGAATGGTTTTAATCGAAAGAAATGATTTATTATTGATTTCAAGTTCAATATATCCACCACCTGCAGTATCCTAACCAACGAGCAAAGTGTTTCCATTCCCTACTGACCTGCCTTTTTATCTTTTATTATATATTGTATTTATTTCTATTTGAATATATTTCAAAATTATATATTTCAGTTTATAATATATTTAATGCCTTTCCATATACCTACCATGTAATGTTTATTATTATGACCTTAATACCTGAAACAAAATCGGCAACTTTCAACAATCTTATTTCGATTTTTAAAACATTAAGGCAAAATTACATTACCATCTTTAAATTGTAATGCAATATCATATGATGAAACATTAAATTATTCGTGATATATCGACGAATATTATAAGCTACGCATTACTATACAGTATATTTTAATTGAAAATTACAGTTGTGAAAAGTGTTATTATTTTTATATTTTAATATTTTAAAATGTAAATAATATTTAATGAACGACAATATATTTAGTTGTTCCGAGGAAATGTTGAAAACAAAACTTTCGTTGTTCCAGCTGCACTCGACAATAACGACGTATTGTTGGTTAATGTATATTTCATTAAGAGTCAAAATATGACAAAACGACATCCTATCAAATAATTTAATTAAAATAATAAACTATTTTCACGTGTATATATATATAATATGCATTTATTGTAATAAATAAATTCGTTTTTATAACAGATTGATTAGGTAACTTTTCTAAGATGTATATATGTATTTACAATAATATTGTGAGAGAAAAAATGCTCATAGGATATTTAGAAAATATTTGAAAAAAAATATTTTGTACGTCTTCGGAAATAACAATAAAAAACATTTTAAAACCAAAAGTAATTATAAATAATTAGTAATTATAACCTACGGTAATTAATTTAACTTAACTTTAATGTAACAATAATTATTATTCATAAACAAAAAAATAATAATTTAACTGTTAAATGTATTTGAGAAATTAATATGCATAAAATTGTTTTGTTGTCTACAAAATTATCATTTACGATATTATATCAGTTTAGCTATAAATCAGTAAAAAGGTTTTGAGACACGTTTGCTTTGTGTGATTATATTATATTTTTAATTCAATGTACGAAAATACCACTCACACATAATTCAATGGTGAGATGATGCTACTTGTTTGATTTTAAATAAGCCAAAGATATTTTTTTCTTCGGAAATATAGTTAGTTTTCATATATAGCTACAAATATGCAGTTCACTTATTTTGCCATATTTTAAAAAGTTCATTTAAATTTTAGTTTTGAACTTAGCTGCATTTAACAATAGACACTGTAAGTTGGTCGATGATCTATAAAAAAAAAAAAAATTGCATTCGAGAATGCAAACGAACCTAGTTTCGTTGAAAATTAAAAATGTTATAAAATTTTTAAAATAAATAATTACTAATTAACTAAAATCGTACCAAGTTTACATATTATATAATATGCAACATTCAAAAACACAACATAGTCAATTTCTCAAATTCAATATTTCAGTTACAAATACCACTAGTATATAAAATTAGTTTATTATAAAAGGTTTTTGAACAAATTTTGGTATCGATATTAAATATATGCTGCCACTGTAAATTAATTCTTGCAACGCCTATGCCTATGATACACTTTAAACATGAACATTTTTTTTTCAACATTTTTTTTTTTTTTCATTTATATGAAGTAAAAATAGTAATTTTAAGTTTGTAAACCTATAAATTAAAATAAAATATAAGATAAATAACTAAATTATATGAAATTCATTTTATTTTAACTATATTTAAAAATCCATAACATCAACATAGTGAATATAACTAGGTATTTAATATTTTTTCGTTCGTTATTCGACATTTTTACATTTCATCGTAATTTCAAAAGTACCTAATCTGGTCTTGGACCTTGGAGAATTGAAACTTTTATCACATATAATACATTTTAGCATATATTAACATCAAACATTGTTCAAAAACTTAAAACTTGTAATTTCGAGGATATATGATTGAAATAAAAAATGAAATTTAGTAGGCATAGTATAGGATAGAAGTAGTAAAAGTTGTAGTTTGAAATGAGAAAATAATAGTAGTATTGTTATTTTCATTAGGTATTTGAGATTAAACCTATACATACTTATAATTATTTAATTGGCCCATTAGAAGTCGTTGGCATGAAGATTTAAAGAAAACGCCCACTGATCGGTACCCAATCCACACCATATATATATAATAATACAATATATTCAAAAAAAATTATGTTTTAAAAAATGTATAAAATTTCGTCTTTAACACTTGCAAAAAATGTATATATTCATAATATGTACTAAATACATAATTTTAATGATTAATATATTCACAATATTGTATTTTTCATAAATTTTCGGCTAAATTTTTTTTTTTTTTCCAAGTTTTAGTAATGATGTAGTTGTATGAAAATTTTAATATTCAGATTATTATTATAATTAATATAATATTTATATTCTTGTATTGTAATATGTTATTTAAATAACATTCACTGATTTACACTATAATATACTTAGCCATTTATCAGTGAGACTTAAATTTTAATAAATTTTTTTTATAAAATACACAATAAGATTATAAAAATAAATGTACAATATATGTATATTATGTATATTTTCACCATACTTTGAGTTAATTATTTACGGATAATATTGTTTTAACTTTTCGAGAAACTTTAATCCACGCAATGAAGTTGATTCAATTTACGGTTGTTTTATGACCTGTTTCGTTTACATAAATGAATTTTCATCAAGTCAGTTCCTTCGAATAAACGATCAAAGTTTCCAGATTTTATGTAGATTAATAAAATCCGGTTATAGGAATAGCAAAGTTTCTGAAACAAATCGTCTTAACCGGATTTTATTATTTAATAATACTACAGGGGTAGCGACGATCAATCTTACTATGATATATTATCACATCGATTATAATATACGTGAACGTGTAATAACGAGAGATTTATCGATAATTTATACAAAAAAATAAAAATATGTATTATAAATTCAATGTTTTAAATTAGTAATGACCCAGAGTGTTATTATATTATTTTGCATTTAATGATTAGTAAACACTAAAACATCATATTAAACTAACGGATAACATACTTTGTATATACATTTTTTAATTTTGTAAATACCAGTATAATTAAAATAAATAAATCAAAAACGAAATAATTTGATAAATGAAATTAAAATATTTTGATATTTTTATCATATGGGTCATCAGAGATGGGCAATTCAAAATAACTAAAGGGCCAAATTTTGAAACTTAAAATAATTTTGGGCCAGATATAAAGTTGTATTTTTTATTATTAGATATATAAAACAAATTCATTACATAATATATATTTTATGTCTAATATCTAAGTTTAATGAATGTTTTATTATTGTAAATATCTCCAAGATATAATTTACCTAGTTATTTTTACTATATTTGAAGTAAATTGTAATAAAATGTTCATTGATAAAAATGTCGAAAGATAGCCTGGGCCAAATAAAAAGGGACGGCGGGCCGGATGTGGCCCGCTGGTCGCCAGTTGCCCGTCCTTGATTTATAGCCATGATCTTACAAAGTAGCACCTGATCTCTGACGTCTGTACTCCAATCTTCGAATGATACATATGTGTTCTTAAAGTGATACTGACCCATATTATGTTTTTGTAATTATAAAACTCTCGTGATTATCAATATTGTTTCCAATGAGCCGGTCATGTGTCACTATTCCAGAAACGATCCATATATATTTTCAGTTTTATGAATAGGTACCTAGAATAGATAATAAATTTGCACCAGTTCTACTTAATATTTAAGTTACACTTAAAATTACTTAAGTAATGATTAAAACTAAAAGTACATTGTAACAACAAAAAACTATTTTCTAAATTACCTTAAGTCAGACTTAAGTTAAGTAGATGTTTAATCGTGACTTATGTGGTTTAAATCAAACTTATCTATAAATTCTTGATAATTTATGATTATTGATAACAAAACCAAAAACTGTTATTAAAAATTTGTTAATTTTAACACAATTTAAAATAAAATCCGTGAAAATGGAAATAGTAGCTAGTTAAAACGTTTGATCAAAAAAAAAAAAAAAAAAACGTTGCTATAATCCATAAATTATAAATATTATTATTATTATTATTAAGTGTTTAAAATATTGAATCAAAAGCATAGTTTTACTAAAAACTACTCAGTTAAAATGTATAGTGCTTACTAATAAGATTATTAAATGTTTGGAAATAACATCATTATGGAAATTACAAAGAGTCCTTAGAAGTTTATATTTTTCTTCAATACAATTATAATATTATTTAATAATGATGACAATCCGTCGTTCTTCCATTTTCTACAAAATCCATTAATTATACCCGATAATTTATTTATCAGAATGATGTATTTTGTTATTGCATTGCGTTTTGAAAGTAGTACTTGGATATTATTATCACTATTATTATATACTATTAATTTAATTAATTATATTATAAATATAAGTATATAATATTTGAGTATTAATAAATTAATAATAAATGTAAACTTATTTTACAAAATTTTTATAAACATTTTTATAAAAATTTACATCACTAGTTCCAATAGTAAATAAAATGAGGGAGAATAGATTGAAATGGTTAGGTCATATTATACAGTGTGATGTAATATGGGCTGTAAGTGATGAGGATGCAGGAGATCGAGTTCTGCAGAAATTGAGGACTAGCGTTGCTGACCCCAAATATTTGTAAGGCAAGGCAAAGGAGAAGATAAAGATATATATTATATATATATATATATATATATATTAATACATAATATTATTCAAGGTTGGGTAAGTTAACTTCAAATTTGAAGCTAACTCTTAGTTAGTCATCATTGTGTACTGAAGATGAAAACATCATGATATAAAATAAAATTATATAATATAGTACATACCATCCAGACATAATTTCAATAGAAAAATGCAAAAATGTTCTATATATAGACCCAATAGGTATAAAAATATTTTTTTTTTCAAAGTGGCATTGCATTAATTTAATATTTACCAAAAATTTTGGAATTTATTTTTTACTGTAAAAGTTAAGATATTTTTTAGGGATTGAAAACGGTATTTAAATTTTAAGATACAATGTTCTTCGTTTTAAAACATTATTTGAATTGTTTAAAAAATAATACACAATTATTAATACCAGTTCATAATATGTATACCTACAGACTATGTAGTAATTTATGCTAGTGATAGCATAAGTTTTTAATTTTTATTATTATATTAACGGTTTATTGTTTAATGTATTAAACATTAAAATGAAAACTAAATTATATTATAGAGTATAAGATTTTACATGTTAAATTAATTAATTTTAAATAATACGTTGAACGTTTTAAACCATATATAACTCAAATAACATGTTTTCCGTTTCATAACATTATTTAAATTTGACGATATGGATAGCGTTATAGATTAATATTAAATGTAGTGTTTTCTATCCTTGATTATTTCTAACTGAAAACAAAATTGTTTTCCAATAATTTGAAATTAACTTATTTGATTAATTTTAATTAATTCGTTAGTTACCTATCTATGTATTGTAATTTCTAGATAAAACTCGTTATGATAACATTTAAGTTGTAAGTTGTTTTAAAAGTAAACTTTAAAAAAAATTATTTTATAAAGGCTAATTAATACTTATTAATGCCTTAACGCCCTTGATAATATTTTGGCGGGTGCTTATCTACTCGTATAATGAGCAATTTATTAGCAAATAAATCTACACTAATGAAATTTCAAAATTTTTTAATTATACCAAACATTCGTGAGAAACAAGGTAAAGTTTACCATCTAATACTTGATTATACATTATTAATAATTATTTAGAATAATCAATAGTGCGAGTGATCGAACCAGGCTTATATAGGCTTAGACGAAATAAAAATAATGGTATACAAATGAAGGTAACGTACCTATATGTATTATACGGTATGAAAATAGAACTTCGGTGAATTTGTCCTTCGGACAAGTAATGCTCAATATTAAAAAATGATATTGATGTATGATAAAGTTTGACAAAAATCCGGTAAAAATCTATGTGATCGAGTTATTGATTGACAAAATAATTTTCATGCCTTATACGCGTCGTCACTTAAACACAGTGTATATATGACATAATACGTCAAATTGTCAATGAGTCAATAAATATTATAGTTACGCTTTATGCCCAATGCGCATTCTTCCAATGTTCGCCAATGTTCCATTTCGTCACCGTAACACATAATGTATACGTTACCTTCATTTGTACCATTATTTTTCATGAGATTAGCCCAATTGATTCCCATTTAACCGGATCGGTTCTCGAGGTCTATCACAGACATAAACCAAATTGGTTATATCGTTTGGAAATCGGTCTAATTTGACTCCCATATAATATGAGGGCTAAGCATTAAAAACCTTGTTTACTGTAAGTGTTAACTAATTTTGGTGAATTATTTAAAGAAATTACGTAAAATTCATTTCGTGCGAAAAATAATTTTTAAAAATCAATTTGTCCGATTAGAAGCGATCATTTATTCAGGGGTTGTGTATAGGCAATTATTTGATTTATTCGCGTTACGCATTGTGTTTGTATAAGTAGTATTTAGTCTTTAGTGTGTGTAAATACGTTCGGTATGGTAATGATGGTGTGTTCACTCGCACGCACAGGTTCATGTCAATAAATACGGCTACCGTATTTGAAAATACACTAAATCCCATTTCCAACATACCGATTGTCCTTGTGATATGCCATAAGAATACTGAAAACTGATTTGAATTTGCCGTGAAATCTACTTTAGAATGACCTTCCTACGTTTAAAATTGTTTTCTCTTGATTTTCACAAAAATTTAAAATGTTGATATTTAAATGTCTCTGAACATATTAACTTAATTTTAGGCGGGTTTAATGAAAAAATAAAAATTAAAAACGTGTGAATATCAATTTAAATATTACAACAAACTCGGATCAATTTTTATAATCCTTATCGCATCACTAGATCTAGAAATTGTCTAAATTGCTATGTTACGCGTGTGTGATATAGAGAGACGGACAATCGTCGTTTCCAATCCTCTTAATGTTATCATTGATTATAAATGGTATAATATCTATGATTATTGCTCAATGATGATATTACAAATAGAATTATAGTATTAAGTATGTTAGTATGTACAAATGGGATGCGATATGAAAAACTTTAACATTAAAAAAATAGCATTTTAACATTTTGTTAAGATTCGAGAAACTTAATTTACTGTGTAATTTATTTATACCATGTACCTACGTGCATGGGAACCAATTACCTGAATAATAATAATAATAGATTCAAAATGGAAACGAATTCGGTATCAGCCATTTTTATTTCGTATGAACCAGGTCTGGTCACTCTGATAATTTTACTCAAAAATACTCCCTCCCCCCCCCCAGATTTGGGGTAAACACCACGTCGAATACGTAACAAATTAAATTGAATATGATTTAAGGATCGTACACTGATTCGCCGAAGTATACACGACCCGCCAATGGTACTCGTTTATTATGTAAAAAAATATGCAAAATAATTGAAATCGAATCATATTAATATACTCTCCTTGACATCATTCACCACTCAACTGTCATAATATCTTATCATAATGATCTTATATAAAAAAAAATCGCTAAACGTTTTTGGCCTTTAAGTGTCATACTCAAAATGTGTTACTTCCTATAGGTTTTGCAATCAAACTAGTATATACTTACTATAATATGTATTCATCATTATTAATAATATTATAGTACCCCGAGCTATGTTTGCTTCTAGAGTCAAGTTCATGCACGTATAAATTATGACCAAAATAGTGGTTTTAAAAAAAAATACCTATTCCTATACCGAAAAATATAATAATATTTTAAATTAATTTTATCAGTTACGTAATATAATTTCCATATTATTTTTTGCGTATGTACTGGATATTATAATATTTAGTAGCTAGATTAAAGCTTATATAGTTATAGTATCTATGAAATCCCATTATTTTTTCCGTTTTTTTTTTTAACTTTTAACTTCGTTATAGGTATACCTAATTTAAAAGTATTTTTTTAAAACTGTTTTACTCTGTTCGTTAATTAATACTTTAATTGTATCATTGGCTAATTTAATGATACTGGCATTTACACAAACGATTTAAAAAACTATCCTTCTACTATGTTAATAAGTTAAACAATAATTCTAGTGATTTCATTACACATATATTATATAAATAATAGTTTTATGTACCTATACCTATATATAAATCCAAACGTTCGTTTGTACGAAATAGTAATCTATATGGTTTAACAAATCGATACCAAATTTTGCAAAGATATTTGACATTTTCCATGTTCCGTCACAGATTTAATTAATACTTTGAAAAAAATCCTACCACGTAGAAGAGTATAATCAGTAAAAAATCTAATCACGCAGTATAAAACGCATATAGGTATTATTATTTTTTGGCAATTTTTAATATTACCGTGGTTACATGGACTGCACTTATTAATTATTATCAAGAATGGATAAAGTTATCGATAAAATTAACTAGATAAATTTAAGTTAATTAGAATCATATTTTCAAATACTCAGTAGTTCAAAGTTAATTAATTAATGACTTGTCTAGTTAATGTTAAAAATTGAAATCTGATATAATTTCATTAAAAAGTTACTGTATAATAATTAATAAATATTCGAAGGCTAAAATAATGAGATCTATATTACAATTTTAAAATTTAAATTGGATCATATTATATACCTACACTTATCCCTCATTACGATAATGATTCTGGCTATTTAGATAATTATATAGATAGGTATTTATATATTTTGTTTAAAATAAACGCATTGAATAAAAATAATTCTGATATCGTTATCCCTTCGAAGAGCCTTAAATAAACAGTAAATATATATGGAATTTCTATTCGATGAGTGTTTATATAATAATTTGAAAATGATCTTTTATGAAAATCGTCACAGATAACGAACGAAATGGCTTAGAGATAATCGCTATACTGTATCGTTAACTTTATTTCTTATAGATACAGAAAGGACTATTTTCAAACATAATCACAATTTATGCGCTACGTCTTATTCCTTATCGTCTGATTGCTCCTTCATAAATATTATTTATTTATTATATGTATTTATTTTTTTTTTTTTCATTCTTTATCTCGCCTTAACGTTGGATTTTTTTTCAGTTCAAAAGTATTTCTTCAATATTTCACTCGAGAAGCCCCCGATTAAAATTGACATCTCCGACTCGTTTAGTTTATTTTGAAATATTAAAACGGAAGTCCCTGTCATGAAAAAAGATCTTCACAATACAAACATTTGATGATTCCGGTCCAAAAGGTAATATAATACATTAGAATAATAATTTATATTTATGCTCCTGGTGATTAGACTGCAAAACACATAAAGTTATACTATAGTTGGTTTGGATAAATTCCCAAAAAAATATTTACTTTATATGCAGGCCCAACCAGGAGACCGATTCTCCTTAAATTATTCATTAGTTTTCTAAATTTTGGCTATACCTATATACATAAAATCATTATTAAATAATATTTATCATCTAGTAATATATTTACTTTCTAGCATAATTTTTAGTATTCCAAAGTTAAAATGATTGTATTTAATACTATATTATAACGTGAACTATACCGAGTTCTAAATTTAACTATATAACCATTATAATATATACTAATATAATTATAACTATAACTAATAACTATATATACTAACTATGTATAGAACCATATATACAAAACAATTAATTTATTGTCTTCAAGGCTTCAAAAGTTTTTTTCAATGACATTTTAATTATTCACGGAATAATAATTCAATCAAATTTCCTCAATTGGGTGATGAAAAATAAAACCATTAAATTAAAATGTATTATACGATATAATTTATAGTGCATGGGTATAACAATAAAATATTATTTTATAATTTGTATGTATATATATATATATTGAATATGCATAAATTCAATAATTATGCGTTGGAATTTAGAGTGTTATAAATACCCAACATTAATATATTCATAATATTCTTATAGTAAAACCAATAGTCCAGTGGTATTTTTAGATTCTTTAAAAGGAATTATGTCTGGAATTATGCATTGGATTGCATTGGTAATCAATTTTTTTCAGCTTAATACTATTTAGAGTAGTTAAAGTAAATCTTATAATCATTAGTACCTAATCCTAATAAAAAATATCGAAGGATTGTGTGATTTGACGATTTAAGGTAAGTACAAGAAATACAAATTCTAAAAAATAAATATTTTCAATTTAGATCATCATATTATTAAATTTATACAATGCAATTTTCAAAACCACAATTCAATATAAAAGTAATAATTATCAAAATAAAGCTTATTAAACTTATTTATATAAAATATTATAGAAAATTATATAATTCACTATAGGTATCAAAACCGATTACGATAAGTAAATACTATTTGAAAATAAATCATTATTTTAGAGTAATGACTTATGATAGATACTTAACAGGTAAGTTTTACCGGCTCATAAGAACGGAATTGATTTAAAAGACTTCCAAATTACTATTTACACGTGTTATCTACTTTTAAGGATCATTATATTATGAATAAGCCGAGTCGGTTTTAGACATTATACATTACACTATGTGATTTATTTGATATAAAAATGTGCTGTCTGATTTATACATTTTTGAGGAGAGCGTTTTAAAAGATTGATAATTGATTTTTTTTTTTTTTTTGGTCAGTGCATCCTTTAGAGATAAAAATAATATGAATAAATGTTAAAACATTTAATTTATCATAATTATTGTTAGATAAATGTGAAAAAAGAGTTATTAATTCAATTAAGATATTATTATTAAAATAATAGGTATCTCAATAGTATATATGTATAATTATAATTGGATATTATTGAAAATTATGTTATAATATTACAATAATTATATATTATCCATATTATAGTTGGACAAAAATGAATTCGAAATTATTAACTCGTTTTAAATACATCGAATGCAGCTGAAATATTATTTTAACACAATGCAATGTATATAAATATGATATATGTTGGTCAAATCGTATGTGTGTATACGACTAGCTGTACTTGGTCCGACGCTCGTCTCGGACGGGAGCGATTTTCGAATAGTTTTTTTTTAGATTTTTTTCATGTCCGCCTTCAATTTATTTCACATTATCTTAATGATACTCTACCGGACTCGAGAGAGGTTCAGTGAGTTTTTTTTTATTTCCCCCCCCCCCACCCCACCACCACAAATATGTACCATCGTTACGCAAGTGTCTGCAGTTTTCCCCTCGTCATCACACATCGGTGAACCGGTTTACAACACGGTCCCAACCCCAAGACGAGCGTGGTCATTAGGCGCTACACGACCGCGTTCCGACGAGACGCGACGTAGCCCTTAAAATTTTTCCGTCTCTATTGACGAACGAATGTACGAAAAAAGCCGGTCGAAAACCACACGAGACGGTCATCGTGTATACCTATTATATTATAATATAGTAGATTCAGTGGCGGGAAATATCACAAATAATTTACATATATAATAATATATATATAGGAAAATATATTTCACGACACGAACTCGAAAATACATAATATTATACATGTACAAAATTTAAATATCTTGTAGACGTGAACGGAACGTTTTGGAAGATTTTACTAACGTTTATTTTTTTTTTTGCTTTTTAACGTATATATATATGTATGTAAATATACATTTTATAGAAAAAAAATAGTAAAGTTTTTATAGAGAACTAATGATTTTTAAAAATCTAATTCCTCCCAAAGCTATTTTCACTCGTAAGAAATAAGTGTATATTATACGTCTTTAAGAACAAAATGCTAAATGTAACACCGAATCGTATATATGTTTCACTATTATAAAATTGATAAAACAAAATGTTTCCATTGTGGAGATTAATAAAGGAAATCCTCAGTTCTTCCCAGTTTCTATAATAATATACTATACATAAATACTATCTATATTTGGTAATGTAATATTGAGTCGGTGGTACCAAAAAATATTGCCATATTGTTTATACGACAATGATATAATATATAGTGCGATATATGTTTTTATAACTAATTTCTCTACAAATGAATAGACGTATAGGTATATTTTTCAATTTTCTGTACTAAGAACTATTGATTTCGTGGACAGTAGATATTATTATAGGTACAATTTATATTAATTGTCAGATTTCTATTTTTCTAAACAGGGATTCAATTTTATAGATTATAATAGCTTAGGGATTTAACCGGTTCGTCCTAAAACTGATCGGTTGCCGGTTTCAAACCAGCTATCATCTATTTCCTTTTTAGAAATCTGAAAATACTTAATACATATAACAATTATATACCTATGTTTTTAATCTATATAGAAATCCGTTTGGATCGGAAAGAAATCATCTTTCGTGATCTCGGACTCGTTAATGTAATATTTTCAAAAGAATACTTTTCTATTGAAGTATATGTATACACTATATAATTTATTAGTTTATAATAACTAATAAAACTGAAAAAATATAACGGACTATATATATATATGAAAATAATAAATTTGCCAGTTTAACGGTACTTACGAGTAATATACTTGCATATAATATGATTATAGGTGATATAATGTTTATTTTTAGCCAAATAGTTAATGTAAGTATTACGCGTGACAGAACTGTAACGGTTAACTGCATTCGGCCTACGCAGTTTGGCCACAGGTGACTTTGGTCGTTTCGTATAAAATCGTCTATACGAATCTTTTTTTTTTTTTTCGTTTATTCTCGTACCTATTCTACCGAACGAATATTATATTCGTATTGGATTTTAAATTTGGAAAAACACATTTACACCCACTAATCCACTTACGGACGAAACGACACGTGTTCTATATACAATGTAATAAAATGTTGTGTTTTTATAATAATTGTCATTCTAATATTTTTGATTTGAGTACTTGTGAATAATTTTACCGAAATATACGTTTGCTTACAATAAAAAGTAAATTTCTGTGAACTCGGGTGATATTTTAATATTTAAATTGTCGTCTATACCTAAATACGACTACACCAGAGTATCGGCAGCCAATGACTTCGGCGGTTCAGTATGAATGCTTGAAATTCAGTATATATTCAACGTCGGTAGATACATTTTATGAACAACGTTGCAGAAATGTTTGACGAGAACGTTACACGAGGGTTATATAAATGATTGTACAACAAGCAGTGCTTGTTTTGGGGGAAAACATGAAGGGGACTGAGTGCCCCTTATTTTTTCTTTTTTTTAAACATTTCAGCGTACCTCTTCTAATTTTTTTTATATACAATGCTAAGATAGGAGTAATAATTATTGAATTGTAATTACCTAAATATTTTGATATAGCGTAATAATTTCAGACCAAATCTTGAAAATTAACCCCATTAACTCGTATTTTTATTTTTAAAAAGAGTCAATATTGGAACGCGGGAAAATATATAAATCCCTTGGTGTTGTGGTGAACTTTGCTGGAAACAAAAATAAACTGTAGAAAATTAAACAATAAAGTAAAAAAAAAAAAAAAAAAAAGACTTTTATAATTAAGTATAAATATGTGTATTGGTAGGTCAGATATATTGAACCACTATAGAAAAGAGGCCAAAAACCGCCTCAGTGTATATTACAAAAAATTAAAATATATTTTAATGCTTATTTGTAGATCGGTATAATAAGTAACACTGGTCAGTAGTCACAGTACTTTTTTTTTTAAAAAATTAAATCTATATAAAGATTTTAATATTTAGAAGCATAAAATTTTTTTTGACGGTACCTAGTAGGCACCCATACCTACCCACACGGCACACCAGGAGATAGTTTATGTAAACATTTTATAGCATTATTATTCAAAACTGTTAATTATATTCAGTTTGGTGACGATTTAGGAGGAAACGCACAATATACGAAATATAATAAGTAGGTAGGCACTAGATTAAATTGGTGTTAAACGTAACTCTTATACAAAATATAGTTGAGACGAAAATCCATTAAGGAAATACGGGAATGAAAAACGGCCAAGTCGGAACTATATTTCACTATACGTACCTACAGTTTAGTCGACGAAATAACATTTCCAACAACCAGTTTCCGACATTAATCACGAAAACACTTTAAGAATAAAATATGAACGGCTTTCGATGATTCTTCGATATTTATTTCCACCAATAAAACCGCCGTCGGTGTATAATAATAATTATTTTAATTAAATGCATTTAAGTATTGACAAAACGACGTCAACATATTTATATAATATAATATATACCTAATACCAATATAAATGTATATATATATATATATATATGTATTATTATACATCTAACTAATAACCGGTCGTAAAATCGAGTTCCGAAGCAATTAAAAGAAGAAAAAAATTTAAAAAATATATATTATATTTATATATACATTGGCCAGACAATAATAACTAATTTAAAATTATTGTTAAATAGTTTTTACGCAAATTTTTTTTTTTTGCCCTATTAAATACATTTTGAAATGTTTTTCAGTGGATAAATTTAATTAAATGCAAAGATACGGTCTACAGTTTTCTTATATAAAAATTAATAAATCGATATTAAGTAATATATAATCTTATATAATATAATGTATAACTCTCGGAAACTATAGCTATCAATATTTTCGTAGGTACGATAATATAAAATTACTATCAGAAACAATATTGCTATTTCGATATAGGTTCAGTTTATTTTTTCAAAATCAATTTCTTTTTAACCAAAATAAAATTTTCTAGTTAAAATTTTATCTTTAAAATATGTCTAATTTTAAAAATAGTCTTCTGGACAATTTCAATGCATCGCTATAATATATAGATACTACTCTTCCGTTGTAATTTATTAATCAGAAATATATAATTAAAATTTAAAAGTATGTACTTTGAATTCGTGTGGTATAATTATTATACTAGCCGTGTGTAAGAAGTGGAGTTTGGACATTGCAACAGAGGTGCACTTGCACATTCAAATATTATTTTTATACATATATTTTGCAATCATATAATTTAATAGATTTTTGTTACCTAGTATTTTTTTAAGTATATACATATGCTTACTTAAAATTATATTGTGTATTGTTTTATAATTTTTTTTTTTTTTTTTGTTGTAGTACCTATTTAAAAAATGCATTTATTTTCTATTTATTTATTTAACGTTTTTATTTCATCTAAAATATTTTTATAATCTAACTACTCTTTATTTATCGTCGTTCGACTTTACTGTTTGGTGTACATCTTTTAGTACATGATATTCCATACTGTTTAAAAATTAAAAACACACAATGAATTTATTAGGGTTCCACTAATTCAAAAAATTTAGGTATTATTTGGAAAAACAAATAAATTATATTGCAGATATATAAAAAAAGGGTTTTTTACAATCCAAAATATTAAAATTCTTTGCATTACCATAATTTTGGCTTATATTGTGTTAGCCCATAATGTATGGATTGACCTAGATCACTATAACATTCTTATTATTATAATATTATCATCCAATCCTTTTATTTTTTCGAATACATATACATTTATTCAGTATTATACAGGTAGTACTATAGGTTTAGTACCTACTATAATATTATAGGTTGTATAACAATTCAGTTATTGATTAATCATCAAATTTTATAGTCGGTGGACATTTTTGCGACCCCAATTTCCTTTTATTAAAATCTTTGTAGACACTATAGCAATTTCGACCCTGCCTTCTCTTCTACCTTTACGGCCGTTCTGCAAACGCCTGATAAACCAATTTTAATACTATCCCATTATAATATTATTCAATTAACGTTTGTGATAAACTTTTATTATTAACGCAGTTCCAAAAATATTTAAAAAATCGACAAAATAATATGCTAATATTACGTTAGTAAAAATACTACATAATATTTAAATTACTATAATTAACCTTCATGGGTACCTGAAAAATATTTAATTGTCAAAAATGTAATTGTCAACCATGGACTTAGATGATTATGTATTTACTTAATACATTAATAGATATATTTCCGTATAGAATAAACGCTGTAGGTCACAGAGATAAAAAGACCCAAGACCAAACAATTACATGGGAAAACAATATATCCTTCTGTTTCTCGGGTATAAAAATAGTCTAGAAAGTATGAAACTAATTGGTTTGATGTTACGAGTACATCTCAAATATATTGCGTTTATTTGGAAATAACTCTGCAGGTATTTCATTATGAACATTGACAATATTAGTAGTAGGTAACAGTATTTTCTACGTATAGTAACTATGAAGAATTATTATCATTATTTGCAGATATATGTTATTTGTTTCAGTCGGTTAAAAACGTTGAGAGGATGACTTTTTCTTAAAATATCATCCAAATTTTTCAATGTCATTTAGACTTAAACATAGATACTGAATGATTATTTGTTTCATAAATTGTATTAGTTGGGAGACAGGGCGAAGGGAAAGAAGAAGATTTTACTATAACATAACCTACCTATACATAGATAATTGCTGTACACATAATTTCACAATTTGTTTGTGTTTTTTTTTTTTAATTGAATTTTTTTCAATTAATCCAATCACAAAGATCGACAGAATGAGATGACAAAGAATCGAAAAATCTGGTTAGAACAGTGAACATAACTGGTATACCAGTACACTCACATTAAATAATTATATTTAATATTTATTTATAAAGGACCAGCTTGAGTGCAACACTTACCAGGTGCTACTCTTTTTAAGTGAGACTACTGATGATGGATTCAACACCATTTAAGTGCAAAATCTTGAATTTTTAACTCCATTTGAGTGTGATACGTTGTAAGTGTAACTTATTTTGGTGAAACACAACATAAGTGGAATTACTTTTGAGTGTAATTCATATAGGTACACCTCATATTACCTATATAATTTATCTGGATCTGGAATAGTCGGTGACCGAAGTCATTTGAGAAATAATATACTAATTAATTAATTTTAAAAACATCTTGTCTGCGGCAAAATTTGGCGTTCGTTTTCATACATAAAGTGTTTCTGATGTATAGGTTGACAAAATCGATAGATAATTTTAAAATTTATTGAACTAAATATTTTCGGATTTTTATAAGAACTCACCCGAATGTAACAGGTTTCACAAAACATACATAAATTATATTTAATAAAAATGTAAAAAATAACCACAAAAGTCCAACGATTTGAAATATAACATGGGTATAATTAAATATAGTAGGCATCTACTCTACATATGTGAATTTGTTTAGACTTATAGTTCTCAAGTTTTTATATATGTGGAAATGTTTGAAAGTCCTCCCGATAAAAGTTCACCAAAAAATATTAATATAAATATAAATAAAATTGTGAAAAATACTACGGAAGTCCGACGATTTAAAATCGTTATATCCTTATATAAGATATATAAAAAAATATGGTAAAGGTACTTACTACCTACTATGTGAATCAGTGGGTCCGACTTATCGTTCTCGGTTTTTTATAAAACTATTGTCCCCAGATAAAAATCTACGAATGTCCGAAAAAAAATACGATCTTGCCACAGGGTAATATAATAAATATACTCGGTACAAGTATACGTAGTACAAATAGTAAGAAAATTTATTAAGATTTTGTTCACATATCACCTATACCAATCGGATAAACATTAAACACTCGTTATCACTGCGGACTCCGAAATGGAGAAAAAAAAACGCAAATACATCAGATTGGTATAGTGGAATTCGAAACGGTGGACTCGTATCGAAAGTTCGTTTTACAATCGGGGCATCCTATACTACTAAGCTACCTAATCGAGATGATAAGACGGTCGAAATTTCTCGTATTTAAACTATTCAGATAACGGGCGGTACATTTCAACTCATAATATATAGATACCAGGGACTGTAACATTTTGATTTTATCGGTATGTACTGGCTCCGATTCTGGTTTTTAATGAAAAATTTAATGGTTTTGATGCGGTACCACCGGTTATTTTAAAAAAAAAAAAAGCACGGGGTTCCGGTTCCCCATAAATTACGGTTCCGGTTCCGGTTCTCATAAGTTTCAAATATAACATTAAATGTCATCTTTTGGCTGGCGTAAAATTTTTGAAGGTCTATAATACACGTCATAAATGCTGGCATATAAGCCGATGAGCTTATTCGCGATTTTGGGAAGTATTTCAACAAAAATGTTGATGACCTTTTTTTTTTGCTTATTTGCATTTTTAAGGAAGTATTTCAACCTTTTTATGTTATTTCACGTAATTTTACATTTTTTCCCGACTGTCAGAATTCGTAATCCCGTCTCTGGTTCTGTAGTACCTACCATAGAGTAGGTACGGGCTGAAAACATTGACCGCTGCCAAACGGTAGGTAGTTATGATGGTCGTGGGCTACATAAAACCATAAATACGCATAATATGAAGATACTGATTAGAATTAATTATTATAATAATATAGATTGAATTACAAATAACAATAATATAGCTAGTTGAGTAGCTATTATATAGATAATTTTCTATATGAAAATTATATTTTGGAACCGATAAGGAAAAACTTTTATTATTCATAGGTTTCGGTTCGGTTCCGGTTCTTTACTTAAAAAAATAAAGATATCAGTTTGGTTTCGGTTCCTAAAATTATTAACGGTTCCGGTTCTAGAACCGGTTCTTTTCGGTTCGGTTCCAGTCTCTGATAGGTACCTACACATATTCAGAACGAACGTCTCGGTTGTACAGTGAACAGGAACGACTCGTAGACAAAGAAACGTTCAGTCGATGATTAAAAGATCCGAGCAACCCGAATCCGACCTCCACGTAATCGAAAAACTTCGGTAAAAGGTCGCAAACTCCGATTTCGGGAATTCAGTATGATAAGACGACGGGGCGGAAAACGCTCAAGCGATAAGAAAATGATGGCGGAATGGTTTTCTTCCGTACGATCTACAGGGTGAACACAAAGGGTATACGAAGTGTACCTAAACTTCGCGTCTTCAGAAAAGTCGAAAAACGGACGAATGGAAAACGGCAAAATCGTAAATCTAAAGCACGACGGGAAATAAAAGACCCACGTGGGCGCCAAGACGGAAAACGGCCCGCGGAATTAAATAAAAAACGTAAAGTTTTCTTTTCCACGAAAAACCGTCTATTCGTAGTCATGATATCCACGAACTGGTCCCATTCTCTAGAGTATTATATTTTACACTTGGGTCATCCTGGCGCACGTGGAAGCGATTGTAACCTCGTATCGGTTTCATCAGGCGACCGTGACCGCAGTAATGGCACCCGTCTCTTATTTCCCATAACTGTCGGAGCTATCAAAATGTTAGCCATACACTTCTTAATAAACTATATATTCATCTAAAATGTGTATATGAAATTATTATGTATATATCAAAATATTATACATGATTTTATCGTGATAAATATTGAATTACCTGGACAATTATGCCGTCTGAAATTCGTGTTCAGCGACGAGTTATATACGGCTTGTATCTAAAGTTAAAACATATAACCAAACCAGAAAATCGACTGCTAAATTTTCATCAGAAGTTTCGAATTTGTTTCGTTCTTTTAAATGATCGTAATGTTTAATCGAAATAACATCTTTACTTGCTTAACTTTTTTAAAAATTCGTAAAAAAAAGTTTTCAAGTTTACTTGGTCTATTTTGTTAGATTTTCATCCTAAACATTTTCACGTATTTCATTATATCCGTGAAATTGAATTAATTTTATATTTCATACAATATTTTCAATAATATTCGAGTTATTTTGTCATAAATTATTGGACAATATTTATATTAATTCATAATTTACATAAAAAAAACGCATATTTTAAATAATAAAAAACATGAACATTTACGTATAATATTATTTCATAATATATAAGTACTAGTATTTTTTATGGCAATATATTTGTATATATATATATAATATATTATTAAAAATTGTATAAAAAATATGAAATCACTTCATATCGATCGTAAGTATTTCGTTATGTGGTCACGTGTCACCCCACGTTTTACTCGATATTTGTTCCGAATCAATATTATAATATACGTACGTAATTATTTACAATTCAAGCCGTTAACATGAGTTAATATTTTAATGAACACCTATTCACTTTTGTGAAATACTTATCAATAGGTAGTAATGTTCATTGTCTTGTAGTTTTTTTAATATAAATATATCAATATGTCAATACTGCTCCATCATTAAAATAAGTATTACCTACAGTATTATTCATTATGCCGAAACATATTTTTCATCCTAAGCTCGTCCGTTGTACACATTCGATTTTCGTTCTTTGTAATAATACACTTTTCATTCATTTTTATTATTTTTTTTTTTTAAATTCTGTAGATGTAAGTTTAGAAGAAACCGTTTTTAGAATGTTTGATTTATGCGTTCTGTAGCTATTCTTTAACACTGTTATTATACACCTTAGGTATATACGCTATATGGTCGCACTATAAATTACTTCAACAGAGTTTATGACAAATATTCGTTTTTTACGCGCAATATAATAAATAAATATACCTAACAGAAATAAATTCTAAAAAAAAATTAAAGTAAAGTGGTGATTTGTTGGCTACAAAAAGTAAACATTAAAAAAAAACAGCAGTCTAAATGTGTTTTCACTTTCTCGGGTTAAAAATAAACAAGTCATTATTTGTGATTTAGCATTTTAGAGTAAGCTCACAAATTTCGACATTTAAGTGGTCTTCTAAAGTCTACTCGACAGAAGACCAATAAAGTCGGGTTACAGTGCCCTATATACACAAATCGTAGCACACATGGTGCTGGCACTATAATACATCCGTGTTTTTCTGGATCTTAAATGACAATTTTTTTAGAATACTTGTAACATACATCATGTACAAAACATTATTAAAAAACAACAAAAAATTTCTGCTGTTGTATTTAAAAATATAATATAGGCTAATATAGTTGCCGGAAAGTTTTGATAGAATAATACGGTCGCTTCGTTCAAATTTTAAATACAAAATATATAACCTCGATTAAAACTTTTAGAGTAATAAAACTTTTTTTTTGATAATCACGTCAACGAAAAGAAATTGAAACAAAAAGTCTTTAGGAGTCCAAAGAAAAGTTAATGTAAGCAATCCGAGGGCTTAAAACTATAATGGACACTACATTTCAACGACGCGATTTATTCTAATTATGCCTGATGGATAATTAAGCGAAATAATTTGTTAAGAATATTTTCATGATTGTAAGAATTCACCATATATAGATTAACTCTATGATTATCTAACATTTAAAAAAATGTTAACAATTTTATTTTGCTAAATTTCTATAATATAATTTTATAATGATGAAGATATACCTAATCAATTAGTTTGTTTGTATTTATAATTTATATTTACATAATAGAATAATATTGAGTTGAATTTTTTAACTAAGTAAAAGTATATTATAACCTGTTTAAAAAAGGGCTTACCAAAATTTTCAAAAAATACATTGGATAGATAAAAAAAATTAGCATTTTCATAATTTCTTTTTTTCGTGATAATTTTTTTTTTTAATTACTAAAATAATTTTAATATCTTTAAACTGAATATATGTAAATAAAATAAAACACAAATTTAAACAAAAATTTACTTTTGCTGTAAGCAAATACATATTTCAGCAAGTTATTATTTTCGTTTTCAGTGCAAAATATGGAGAAAAGAATTCTCATTTTGAATATTTTTATACGAATCACTCATGGATCACTAGTCCCCGCGAATTTATCATTTACAAAAATCTTTTGTTGCGACGAAAATTTTATATTTCTTCAATCTCACAAATGTTTTGTACTCATTTAAGTATGACTAGAGGTATTTTTTATTATATACGGTAAATACATAATGTAAAATATAACAACATTAGAACTCGTACAAGAATAGTTTTTCCACTTCACTTCATTAATTTTTAATTAATATATTATAAAATATAATTATTCTACTGTTTATGTATTGAAATCAAATAGAATTGTATTTATATTGAGATTTATGTTTAAAACATCTGATGTATTTGTTAAAGTGATCCAATACTGTTTTACTTTATATAGTATTCATAAAAAATGTATAATGTAATATGTATTTTATGAAACTATTTAATGACTAATTATATATATATATATATATAAATGACAATATATTAATTATATAAACATTCAAACACATGTGTTGGTATTTAATTTTAGACTCCATGATATTATTTTAACAAAGCAGATAAATTATGAAAATAAGCAATAATTTGTCTATATACCTATTTATATATAATGTGTATAAAGAAAAAAATTACTATGACGTGCGAAGATTCGGGAAATTTCCATTATTTTTTCGTTTTTTCAATATTTTGATTTTATGTATAATTATTTTAATGTACGAGTATTAATGTTTCAGACTTATAATAATATATGCCTAAATTTTTCAGAAAATCTAAAACATTTTGTTTGTTTTGTTAAGTACATAAACTATAACTTTTTTCAATGATTATATTATAATATACCTACTACATATTACATATATTATATATATATATATAATTAAGTGTAAAGCACATTGTTCAGTATAAATACTCAAGTTGAAGACTTTGTATTTCTTCAATATCGTTATAAATATTATTTCGAACAAGATTTATCAGAAAATAGTGTTTTTAAATTAAATTGCAATTATAGGTAAAAATATTTATTTATTGGAATTATAACAATAACAATAAAATGATATCATTAAGTGTTTATTGTAATATTTCATAAATAGAATATATTGTAGTCACAATATACCTATAAAACAATGAGTTGTACTCGTCCAAGGTTGTATCTACGAAGGCTACAAATGGTGTATTTATAGTCTCAAAATTAATTTTACGTGATCATTGTAGTTATAATATACAATATACAATATATATATATAATAGGAATAATGATCATTTGTGGGCTTAGAATAAAATGGTTGTAAAGATAATTCTTTAAAATCATTTAGGAAATTCTTTTTGGAACTCTAATCTGTAATATTTTTAACTTATACCCATATCTATTTCTAAACATTTAATTTCTTGTATATTTTAGATTTTAAACGTGTTATAATGTATTGGTTTTAGTGATTATACAATGATAAATTTTTGTATGATCGTATGCACTTTTTAGGATAGAAAAAATAAAGTAAGAATTCTCCGGTAAAAAGGTTTGTGATAGAATATTTATCATGATAAACATTATGATATATATGAATAAGAATAAACGTATGGATTTTTGACCCTTTTAATCTACGTCAGTGACTATTTAATTAAGTTATTGAATATTGTACACTTTTGTATATGTGTATATTATATTATTATACATTGTAAATCGAATGCGATCTAATATGATAACACGAATAGGATTATTTGAGTTTCAGATATCATTGGGGACTTTCACAATTGTAAGTAATCTCCTAGTTGTATACAACGTGGTGTATATCCCTCATGTGTAATGTAGGGTTGACGGACACTTTGTTCGGTTGAAAAATGAATACCGCGGCAGTGGCGATTCTTAATAAACACTGAGGGAAAGCGCCAAGGAGGGGTTTTTCATTTATATTTCATACGTTTCATACACTTTACTTTTAGGTTTCAAATTAATATAAGTGTAGACACCTTATATCCCCGTTGAATTTTGGCCATTATTCTAGATTCGGACCGTAGCGAGGGAGCTAGCAGTTTTACAATGATGTTTATTACTGTTTTGCCTCTGCTAACAAATTTTCTGCCAAAAAAAGTGCTTCAATCTTTACAAGATGACAATGTTTCCGGTAGAAAATTGCATCTAGTTGGTACTTTAAAGAAGTCATTTTTCTCAATAGTTTTTAATGCTTAAGAAAAAACTACCAAAAAATGGTGAAAAAAGGCAAAAATACGATTTTGTCAAATCGGCATTTTTCCTTTCTTAAAAATTTTTCAGGCATTACTTTTTATTACAAAATTCAATACCTACAGACTATACAAGTAAATAATAACTATTTGTTATCTACCTCAATGCCAATGGTTTAGACCGGTGCTTCTCAACCTGGGGGCCGTGGCTATATGACTGGGGGGCCTTGAAATATGTATTTAATTTAAAATATTTCCGATTATTTAGTTATTATGTAAATATAACATTATATTATAACAAATATTATATGAAATATTATATGAAATCACAATTATTAATTCAAATTAAAAGTAGTGACACTTTTGCAATACAACTTGATGAATCGACCGATCTTACAAATAATGCCCAGTTAATGGTATTTGTGAGATATCAATATAATCTAAAACTTAATGAAGATTTACTTTTTTGTGAAACTCTTTCCGAGACAACAAAAGGCATAGATATATTTAAAAAAGTAAATGATTTTTTTCTTATAAACGAACTAGATTGGTCCAAATGTGTTGGTGTATGTACAGATGGAGCTGCATCAATGACTGGTAGAATAACAGGGTTTAAAGCAGAAGTGATGAGAGTTAGTCCTGATATAAGATTTGTTCATTGCATTATACATAGGGAACATTTAACTTTTCGAAAAATTTGCTGTGAACTGAATTCAATTATGAATGACGTAGTATCAATGGTAAATTTCGTGAAAACCCGTGCCCTAAATTCTCGACTTTTTAAAATTTTATGCGAAGATATGGGATCCAACCATAATACATTACTATTCCATACTGACGTTCGTTGGCTATCCCGTGGGAAAGTTTTGAAAAGAGTTATAGAACTAAGTGATGAGCTCCGTATATTTCTTCGTGACATTAAACCAGATTTATCTGCACTTTTAAGTAATGAAAAATGGATGTGTTTAACTTCATATTTAGCAGATTTTTTCGATAAAGTTAATGAATTAAATCTATCTCTTCAAGGTAAAAATACCAACATTTTAATACTTACCGCAAAACTTCAAGCCTTTAATCAAAAATTGTCTTCTTGGTTAAACGCATTTAAAAATGGAGATTCCTCAATGTTTACGAGTTTACATGATTTTATCACCGTAAATGAGCTTTCAGTGACAACTTCAGTTTCAAGTGTAATAACTGATCATTTGTCTTCAATGCTAAAATTTTTATCTGAATATTTTCCTAATTTAAATAAAAATAACGAACACGATTGGGTAAAAGACCATTTTCTATTTCTTTGAAATACGATCATATTTCTTGGGCCGCAAGAGAGCAATTAATTGAAATTAGAGAAGACTCAACTCTTGAAGCCGAATTTAATGAAAAAGAACTTACTGAATTTT
>JAIPRL010000551.1:0-25812 GCA_025469235.1 Pemphigus obesinymphae
GTCCCAACAAATATAACCACATGATTCAACTAAAACATATTCAACATAAATTTCCAACTAACTAGTATAGGCGAATAGCCTGGCACAGTATATAGGCCAAAAGGCCGTCCCACCAGCAAATAGCAAATAAAGTTTCAATGGCACATTGTTATAGCAAATTTTTTACAAGAGGACGTTTATTTTATACGTACGCACAAATAATAATTGATAGTATTTTTAATTTTACCAAAGGATGTTAGCGGTAATCGATAATAAAAAAATATAGTATAGTGTCGAAATATCGAGATTATTTATTACGGATTTTCGTTTGTTTCGGAAATGTATATTATGGGTATAGCGAAGGCCGTACTCTCGTGTGAAAAAAAAAAAATAAGTCAAATTTCGATCGCCGTGATCGTGTGTCGTCGTTAAAACCCCTCGTTACGAGTACACACGCGATTTCAAATTTCCCCGGCACGCCGTCTGCCGCGGTCGTACGTACATACCGCGTATACATCCGTACAGGGGGGAGGGAGGGGCACACCGACGGTCGCACGAAACCGTGTCCGTCCGTCGCACGCACCGCAGTCGCGCCGCGCCGGTTTCGATTTCGTTCGTCACGTTCGCGGGCGGCCCGCGGCCGTCGGTCGTTTTCGCCGCTTTTTCAGAACGAATAATAATAATCTTCTCTCGCGGACGATGCGTGCACGGCCGCGCGCGTTCAGTTTATTCGTACGCGACGACCGCGTTGCCGTGTGTCATTGAAGACCGACTACGACGACGTTTCATTGTATACCAATACACGTATTAGATATGGCTCGGCCTTGCCGCCGAAGCCGTGTCGTGTGTGTGTCGACGGGCAACGCGTACGTCCAATTATGGCATGGGAAAGGTAAAGTCGCGGTTGTATTACGCGCATATATACACATTATACAACAACAACAACAACAAAACAATACGAAAAAAAAAACGACGAAAATCAGTGCGCGTCCGTCATAATTATTATATTATGGCGACCGTTCGTGTACTGATTTTCGTAGGACAGTATATACGTCTTATTTTTCGACCTACGCACCATTGTAGGTAATCTTATGAAAAAAAAAAAAACCGTATAGTTGTATAATATTTGAGTGACGCACACGAAGGGGTACAAGGGTGTCAGTCGACACTCCTATAATAATATGGGTGATGGGTGGTAGACTAATAATGATTTATAATATAAACTTATAAACTTGTCAAGACTACTTAATAAGTAAAAAGTAGTACTTATGCCAGGTAGCATAAGCGTGTCGCTTATTTACGTTTCAAACATGTATTTTGTCGATATTTTCGATACACACAAGCCTTACTCCCTCACCCCCCATAAATAGTTTCTTCGGGATGGCATATTGGTTCTACCGGCGCGAGTCCCTGCAAAGAAGGCGTTCAATTATTACGTAAGCGCCTAGGAGGATTAGAACTATGCTGACATCAGCAGTAATAAAAAATCAAAATCAAAATGTGTAAAATAAATTCAAAATATATGCCAACATTTTTCATTTATTTTTAATTAATTCACATAAAATTTGGAAATTTTCAATTTTTTTTTTAACAGAAGGGGAGTCCGTCGGACATATGCTGACGTAATAAAGCAGGGGGGGGTCGGACATTTGCTGACAATTGCTGACAAGAGGAAGGAGGATGTGCTGACGTAATACTTGAACGCCCCCAAATCAAAATTAATGGTCTGACCAGCCTGGCCAGGTGCAGCGAAAGCACACCCTGCAGCCTGCTGCATACGTGCGCACGCCTATTATGATAGGTAGTATCAGATTCATGATAATTTTTAAAATTTTACACACAAAAGCATACATTAAATCATTACCTATTTATTATTTTCTTTTTTTTTCTTAAACACAGTTAATATTACACCACAGAATATAGGTAATTTATATATGCCTACATATTAATTTCTATTAATTAATTTACCTCCAACATTTTTACCTTCAATTTTAAATTTAATAATAAAATGTATCACAATTAAATTAAATCTTTGTACTTTGTAGTAAGTATTATATTATATTATATAGATATTAAATTATCACATTTTTACTTTTTTTTATTCTATATTTGTTTTACATTTATGGTCACTATAGTTATAATACAATATAATAATATATCGTTTCACAATACACAGAGACAAGTCGGCGGTTATACCGCGGTAACCAGATCAGACGACCAGACATACCCATATATATAATATTATTTGCTAAAACGTCTGTATATTAATAATGTGATGGGCTGAGTCAGATTATAGATTTAAAATATATAGGTAATAATTATTAATTAGGACCACGGTTATCTACAACATATTATGTATGTTATGTATAGATAACCGTGATTAGGACATTCGTGATTTGCCACAATATATGTGATCTATATATTATATTATCATTAGTATAATTAGTATTTTTCTAATTTTTTCCAACAATATCGGATACAATATAATATTATAATATTTTATTATACATATATATTATATTAGTATATATAGGTACGTTAGAAGCCAAATATTTCTATTATATACACATAACTCAAGTTTTGGGTCTGGATTGGGCTGATCGATCGATCAATTTAGAAAGGGCCGCTCAAATTTATTTGCAAAATACTGCAAAAATATATTTTATAAAGGAAAATGAACTAGGTACGAAATTTTTATAAAAATTACAGATAGTTATTATTTAGATATACCGATTTTATTCAAAAGATTTTAATTTATTGGTCCACATTTTAGAATATTAAAAAAAATAAATAAAAACGGTAAAAGTTTTAATCTAGAAGTACTAAATAAGCTGTTCAATACGGCTTTGAACTCATAATCATAATACATACATTTGTACATATTGAACCATATACATATAAGTCAATGCTTTAAAAAAAAGTATAAAAAATCATCTGGATTTAAGTTTGTATACCATATTAGCTTCAATTAAATGACTTGATAACATACAGTAGGCAGTTCATCCCATATGCGACTACCACGTGCATTTTTTTATAACTTTATTTTTAAAACAGACTTGATACTTATGTATTTGCTGATTAGTTCCATAGATGGATTTACATATATTTTTGAATAATTTACGGTGTCATTCAGAATACCCGAGTACAATGTGACATACTGAGTGCAAACTGAAATTTACATTTTCATATTTTTGCATGTTTCATAGGTTTTGCTGTAAAAGTGCTTATTGTATTGTTATGTTTTAACAAATTTTAGTAATTCTTCACAACAATTACACAAATTTCTACCAATTAATTAAAAAAATATTAAATTTCATTATTCTCAATGTAATCTATATGTTTTTATTATCTACGCGCTAATTTTTGTTTAAGAACATTAGTTAGCTCATAAATAACTTTATTTTTAGAAAATACGTACCTACCCAAGTATATATTATACAGTATATACAACTAGTTTATTTTTCCCGATAAATATATGTATAGTCTAGACGGCTGATATCCGATAACAGTTTTAATGTTATGTGTACCTATATTTAAAATTCAAAAAATCCAAATTTTAAAATACATATCTTTCGTTTTTTTTTTTTTTTATATGCATATTTTAATGGTTTTTTCAGTGCATATATATATTAGCGCCTATTATCATGTTTTTAAGTGCAAGACAGTGTGATGCTGTATGACACAATGTTTATGTATTCCATATTATGTAGTATAGTCTATGGGTAAGCGATAGGCAAATGCAATATTAAATAATAATAATAAAATGTATCGATTCGTGTTTCGTAAGTACTATAATTGTTAGGTATGTACTATATAGTAAACCCATATAACAAACGATAATGCTTCTAAAATCTCGTACAAATTATACTTATCTAGGAAATATAATAATATATATATATATATATATATATTATATATACCTATATAGGTATAAGTTGTTTTCATTAAGAGGAGACGTGATACCCTTCGATTTCTAGTACAAAAACATGTCTAACAATAATTCGTTTCACAATGGTCTAAGAATAAAAACACTTATTATATAAGTAACCGAAATAAAATATAAAAAGTTGCAGCCGTTTAAAAAACAAATAAAATGACTTTTGAATGTAAGATTGTATGCTAAATATTTAGTTTATTGAAAAAACGATATGATATTCCCTACAAAATGTTGTCAACTTGCGATTTTACAATAGCGGTGTTTTTGATCTTACACCACTAAGAAACGAGTAATCGTAATTTTGCGTAGGCATGTTTTTTTTTAACAAATATCGCAATTACACAACGATAAAAAGTGGTATTGACACAAGACTATTTTTAAATAAATTTTAAAATATATTCAAATTGTTAGATTTTCGTTGTTCTTGAAATTTCATAAAAATTGCTTATACAAAGCCCCATAAAAATTGTAAGTATGACGTCCTCAATTATTTATATTGCATAAAAACTTACATTATGAGTGCCTTATTATATTAAGACTAAAATTTATTTTGGATTGTTTTCTATAGATTATGTACGCAATATGTATATTCGACATTGTAAATCATCAATAATAATTAATAAGTAATAATCGTACATGTGTGGTGTGTGTAACGGTCGCCGCGTGCGCGTGTGTATTATCGTCGTGGGAGAGTTTCACGTTGCCATCGCACCGCCGCGCCGCGCTGGTTCGGTCGCAGCATCAACCGCGTGCGCCACTCTCGCCAATAGCTAATCGCGCTCCGTTGACGACGGATCGTCGTTACGTCGTTGTCGTCGTGTTAGTGGCGCGTGGTCGTCGTATTTATGCTGTGGCGGTCGAATATAAGTGCGTCGGTGCAGTGTAGTGTTCGTATAATAGCGTATTCGTTCGAACCGGTTTCGTCGCGCGCTTTTTTTTTTCTTCTGTATACTCGATTAGCCTACTCCTGACTCGTGGACGCCGAGGAGTGTCACTCCTACGAGTCCTACGTCGTCGTCGTGTTCCACTAGAGGTAGGTAAAATTTTCGGTTTGTTGTTGAAAATTAAATACGTACTTCGATTACGGGTCGACAGCATTTATACGATTTCGTACCTGCAACTGAACTGCATCCAGATAATTATTTTTTAATTTTAAATTTGTGTCTGAAATAATTGTTATTCTAAAATAATATACGCTTTAAAGTTTTGCATCGCACTAATGGAATTTTGAAAGCATACTGGACGGGGGTGAACACTACAGCAATATTACCGGTACCATATATACAACCACAACACAGGACACCCACCCAAAATACGCCTCTGCACACGTTTATAGACGGTCATTTTCGGGACAGAATTTAAGCGTGAAGATATACTGCAGGAGTGGTTTTAGTAGGTGCGGGATTCAATTTTTATTTCAAGTTTATCCCTATCAGTTTTCCTCAGTATTCGCACTTATACAACTTTCGATGTAGTACATGCCAGTGGTACCGATCACTACCAGATAATATATATTCGGATATTGTGGACGAAAATTGATATTTAAGGATAGTCTCCACACGATATATATTTTCTGTGAAGTTTACTCAATTTTACGATAATATAATACTATAATATTATCAATAATATGCGTATGCGATGTAACTGCAGTCACTACAGGACTTTGTACCCCCCAGGGTGATGGCTTCTATTTATATTTTTAGGAACACTATTTTCATATTGGCGAAGTCCATTAGCGCTCTAAGCCATTATGGCCCCCACTCGTACCCCATTTCGTAGCCCATTTCAATCGCGCCCGACATTGCCTTATTAAAAATAAGTATAAAGCGTACAGCATTGTCAGATCGTTTCAGCGCCAGCTTTAAAAATATTTTATTTTTACTCTTATCATACCTATATATTTATCGCAGACGGCTGACAATACGATTTATATCCACATGACCACATGGTTTTTGTAATACGTTTATTTGTGTGCCATTGGGAAAGTACAAATTTACGATTTGTTGTTCTTATCTAAAATCTAAAATCCAAGCCAATAAAATAATAAATATATTTATAATAATGTTACACTATAGAACTATTTTATCCGATAATGATAATAATTCAAATAACGTTTTTGATAATAGACTGCAATAAAACTATTTGGAATAATTACAAATTTGTTTTGAAGAGAAAGAAATTCTTTGTAGTTGTTTTGGAAGATTATTGACGTTTTGAATAAACAATAACTATAGTGATAGGTACCTATCTAAATATATCAATAATTTCGTACACATAGAAATAATAATACCCATAATCTTAGTATTTATAATAAATGATCCTACCCAGTACCTACATTATGTTCTATACTATCTATAATAAAATCAAGTTACAAAAACTAAAAGAAAGTAACTCGCAATCAAATAAATTGATGCACACAATATATCTAGTTATTCAATGTACTCAGTACCTACGAGTACCTTGTGAAAATTCCTTAAAAATGCACTGAGTTATTGTTTCAGATACTAATGCAATAATAATTTATATATCATTTGTAAAATACCTATATATATGATGAAAAATATATAGGTACCTAGTTATTACTTGTCGATTTTTTTATCCTTTTATCGATAGTATCAATTATATATATTGTATAATGTATATTATAGGTAAAATACTTTCAAATGAACTTTATAACCAATTGTTTCGCATCCAAACCTATATTAATACCTATAGTTTTTTTTATAGCCATAGATAGTTCGTTTTCGCCCAATACAGTTTTCGTCTAAACCAAATACATATCATATGTACATTTTCACCTAAATATTGTCCTGTGTATAATTTAAGCGTTTGTGAACCATTGTTGATTAATATTTGCTATAATAATAATGTAATAATTTTAATTATAAGTAATAATTTAATGTGTTATAAGTCTATCTGATCGATAAGAACAATAGTGTCTTACCGACAATTAGTGTTTACTAAATTTTGAATTAATAGTTATACAGAAGTATACAGATTAGCAAATGTAAGAACGGCTGAATAGTTTAAAATTTTAAAAACAAATAACGAATAAAAGGCCACACGAGATAGTATAATAGTCAAATTATATAATAGTCAAAAATATAATAGTGGTTCCAATATGGTGGTTCTCAACTGCAGTGGTGGATCCAGGGGAGGCAAAAGGAGAGCAAATGCCACCGTATTTGCCCCCTATCCCCCAACCTATTTTTATATTGTATTTTACTACATTTTATATGATTTATTATGTAATATAACATGGAATATGTTATACGTATATGTATAACTTGTTATAAAATTTCAGGTTTTTGTCCTTCCCCCCACCCAAAAATCTAGCTCTGGACCCGGCACTGGTTCCCCCCAAACATCTAAATTAAGAAAAAAAAATATTTACGCGAAAACGGATCCACACTTTCAAATAATATTTCATTCGATTTAATTCCGTCCATGAATAATATTCAAGTATGACCTGCGTCGTTCTATATCGAATATTGTTATTATTATTGTTATATATAAGTATTGTGTATTTTTTAACCGTTTCGTTTTTCAACATATAAGTAGCGATATGCGTCTGTTTTAAAAACATCTATTATTTTATAATATACGAGTACATATTATAACGTATACCTATTCTATTATTCTAACTCTGAATAATTGGATGTATGACATGAGTGTCGAATTTGTTTTACCTACTTTATTAGCGGGTATACCGTACACCGTGTAGCCGTGTGTATACATACAGTATATAGGATAAGTAAGAGGTAGCTGATCTATTTAAGCCTTTTGCAGCTAATACGATTAGCTATTCGACATTCGTATTTGTATATATCATAATATATTATGTTCATGTATATATCATGCAAAATTAGTTGATTAGATATTATATATTTCTACTAATCGTCGATGTTTTTTTTTTCATTTAAAAATGATTTTAGTATAGGTACCTACACTGCACGCATATATTTTATATATGTATACATTATAAATTTATTATAATAACATCAAATAGGTATGAAACAAATCGATATAGGTAGGTACCTAATATCTGTGGGAGGAATGGAATTATGGAAATCATATAGTTAATATAACTAACCGTAATAATATTATAACTTGATTGTATAAATAAATACAAGTAAAATAAATCAAAATGACGAACAATAAACATGTTAAATGATTCGGTTGGTTTAGTTCTGAAACACCACGATTGAAAAATATATACTACGCGTGCCTTCATTGATTTGATTGTTTTGACATCGTTTAAAACCGATGCTTTATATAATATATCATAATATACGGGTGTCCTTTGGAATATTTTATGTACAGATTTAAATAATAATATCTATTCGTGTATCAGAGGAAGTATTGTAATTAATGTAAAAATGTATAAACAACTTTTGCAAAAACCAAAATTAACTGCATTGACAAATTAATACGTACATTTTAATATTGTAAAGTGTTTAAACTCCGGAATATCTTTTACATGAAATACTACATTAATATGTATTCTTGACTATACGTTTAAATTAATCGTCAAATATTATAAAACATTTATAATAAATCGTATTAATTATTATGAAATAATTTTTTGAACGGGGGAAAAGGTTTGCTCTACTACTCAAACACCGGTGGAAAATGTTCGCGAAAACTGTTATTAAATTCTTAAACAATAATAGTTATCTTAAATTACCTGCCTGCTACATTATAATGCTATAACAGTTTACAATTTTTATATTCATTTTGCATGCGCATTGTTGTCATTATAATTTATAAATTATATACTACTAGTTTATACATACTATTAAGTATGTAATAGTAGTAATTACTATAAAAAAAAAAAATAGTTATGGATGTTATGATAAAATAAACGGGCGTTTTTTATGTTTAATGCTTATTGTCAATAGTTATCTAATCAGATTTATTCCTCGCGTAGACTATACATTATACAACGCAATCTGTAGTATTATAACAGTACTTATAATACTATTATTGTAATATACACAAATCCGTTATTATTATATATTTATCACTATTTAGTATTTACTATACACTATAATGTATATGTATAATGTATATATATATACTCGTATTATGTAGATTTGTTTAATATGGACGTTTACTAAAAGATAATTTAAAATGTAATTTTTAGAGGTTTTAGAGGACGTATAGCACTCGGATTTACCGTCTCCGTCTAACCAACTAATAATATATAAAATTTACGTCCAGCAATAAATTTTATCACGATTTCATTATTTATAAATATATTAGAATAAATTTACCCATCACCAATTAATTTATAGACGAGATTATTTATGCTGTAGCAACCATTTTTTTTTTCGAAATTATTTTTTTTGAAAATACTAGACATAAATGTCGTATATTATCAGTTGGTTGGACGGAAACAACGAAATATGCAGTTACGTCCTACGAGTAGGTATCTATAAAAAAGCTGAGAATTTTAATAGATATTGTAAATCATTTGAAATATTTTGAAAATGTTTGTAATTGTATTTATTTTTCATGATAAATACCTACCTACCTAATTGTATACCTAGTCATGATTGATATTATAATGAATATTGTTTATTATTATTATATAATATTGAATATTGTAATAATAATAATAATGTATACCTCGTCAGTTTCTGATTTTAATTGATATTATATTGTGACGGTGACTTTTTAGAATTTAATTAATAATGCAATATTTTAATCAATGTAGGTAAGTAGGTACTTTGTTGTCCGTTTTTTTAAATGTTATATTATATTTTATATTATTTCATAACGTTATCAGCAGACAACATACAATAATATCCATTTATTCAAGCACTAAAATTGTGTGCAGTACGACACACTTTGTGTAATACGAAATGTTAATTGTGTAATACGAAGTTAAAAAGTGTGTAGTGGCTCTATTCTCTATATTATGGTATTTGTTTTTAATTTTACATTTTTTTATTAAATTATTTTATTTAGATATATTTTAAAAAAAATTCCAAGATGTATCATCAGCAAAATCTAGAATACTAACAAGTGTCAAGTAACACGTTAACAGCTATTGCAGGCTATCCTATATTTCATAGATGATAAAGATACTTTTATCATCAGAAAAAAAAACCGCTCGCTTATAAACTTATATTTAAATTTACATTTAGGTATATCTCAATACAATTGCCATTTTTGTAATTGTATAAATAACCTATTTATGTGTTAATTATGTAATAACTCAAAATAATTTTAAATGCATAACTAAAACAACCAATTTATTATGAATATAAGTTTTTATAACATAAATGAAGACTTGATTTTTATTTTCTGATGAGCTGATTAAAACATAACCCTCATTCAATTAATAACTAAAATGAAGTCACTGAAGGAGGAGGGTGATAAAATCCTAAAGTGTGTAGTACGAAAAAGTATGTATTTTAGCCTCTGCATTTATTATAATACATTTTAAAATTATATATACTCGTACTGTATAATATCGAAATCTAGCATTATTTTCGTATTAATCAGAATTTAAATTTATGGTAATTTTTTTCGTATTGTTATACAAGTCCAACGATTATTAACCTAATTCATTACAAAACAATAGAGTGCTATTATTTGTGGATTCGTGTGACCGACAGTCGAATGGCGTCTTTTCTTTTACGCAATTCATATATTTTATTATACATATACGATATACAGTACATACAATACTATAAGTTTCAATTCTTCGGAGTGTGTTATATACCTATTTTTTTTTTTTTATGAGAAATAATATTTTATTTAGTCTTTTTTTTGTAATAAAATTGCCTACACTAGAATTTTTGTAATCGATTATACAAATGTAAAAATGATGTATACAATAATAAACGATTCAACAAATAGAAAATTAAATAGTTTTTTCTTTTTTGACACGTGTTTCAACTACCTACGTGACATCTCGCCCATATTCTATTAAACCAAATACTCGTTTCTTAATGTTCAATATACAATATAGCAAGAGGAAAATAAAAAAAAATAGGATAGGTCACAACTCACAATCTCATTTAAAATGTCGACGAAAAACGATTACCTATTGTTTACATTATTTATACCTATCCAAAATGTCAATCTAAAACAAAAAACTACGTATTATATTTTATTTTTTTACTATCTTCCGTTTCTTCGACGATATTGTAATAGGTACCTATACTATATTACATATGCTTCTATATATAGACGACAACTTTTATTTTTGCATACAAAGGTTCTATAACTATAATCTAATATAATCTATTGCTTTAATAGGTTATAGCCTTATAGGTATTTATTACGCGTTTGTATAGTGTACTATACTTAACTATAAGTAAAACGCTAAGTAATATTTTGTGAGGGGTCGTGAAATAAGAAATTGACGACTTGTGTTTAATAATGACGACTTACAAAAATGTTTTCTCGTTCAAAGTGAGGGGTCTTCACGACCCCCTAAATCCCCTTTCCCTTTGGCCTTGTATACGCATAGGTGCAGTATTCTAACACTGAAAACCATATTTAATATACAAATCACATTAATAATGTGAATTACATTGACGTTATATTTGAATACAAGCAAAATTCATGATTAAATCTAGGCGATCTAATATAATATGGTCATACATATCATCGTATATATATATATATATATATATGTATATATCTATATTGGCTACTACTATACTTATACGTATATCGTATAGGAATATAGGATTTAATGAGAATAATAGCATAAGTGCTGTCACTGTACATATTCCCCAGACATGGAATAAACCTCGGAATAAACGATAACAATATCATAGATGAAAGGGTCTTGGTATCTTAATAATAATATAATGTACAAAGGTGAAACACGTCTTGAATAAACAAAATAATAATGCAAATGTTTTATTAATAGATATTTTAATTCATAACAATATTACAATAATTTTAAATTAAACTGGAAATAATTTTTCCATGAATTTTGTCGTTTATTCCATGTCTGGAGAACATTTTCTGAGCTGTGTTATCTAACTGACATGCCTATTTACTTATGCCATGATGAGAATAATAACACTACTAACTGTACTCGAGTCTCGAGTACAACATGAAATAGCGGATGGTGCGTTATGCACTATAATATAATATTTATGTACTTTGTTGGGTTGAATTTTTGTAGGTAAGGTATAGTTATAGATACTCTAAACAGCAGTGGTGTAGCCAGTGGTAGGGTCAAAGGAGCCATGTCCCCCCCATAGGTCGTATTTTTGTATTTTAAATTCTGAGCATATATAATGATGTATTTTTTTGTATACAAGTATCTATACACGTTTTTGAGTATAGGAATTTTCAGGTAAAGAATTGATAAAAAAAATTCATTCTATAGTTGGTACTTTAAAGTGGTCAATTTTCGATTTCCAGTAGTTTTCTTTAGCAAAAAGAAAAACTACCGAAAATTAAAAAAACCTACAAAAATAATCAAGCCTGCAGAAACTTGAAATTAACACTAAATATTAACTATAGTTCAAAAATGTATTAACTTTTTGACCACTTTCTACAAATGTATAAAATAAAATTGATATATATATTTTTTTTTGTATCTATGTGTAGGTATATACACTATTTCTGATGGGGAAATTTTTATAAATAGGAAAATAATATTATACCAAACTTCGTTCAGAATCGTTTTTCGAATGCGAATATGCGATATCATTTTATCTTCGTTGAATCTAAATTTTGGAATGAAGTTAATTTTTTTTTTTTGCTCATAAAATAGGGGCCTCCCAATAATAACGCCTCCTTTTATTATAAATCCTGGCTATGCCACTGCTAAATCGCTTATAATTTAGGTAGGTATTTATATTCTATACAGTGATCATACTCTGCAGCAGTTAAACAATAATAATGTTATTTGCAACACTATTATAGGTTCTATGTAAAATAGTATATAATATACTTGGAGGTGTATTTGTATATTTCATACACATACACACACGCATATATATATATATATATATAATATATACCTACTATATTACGAGTATATTATATTGATAGTAATTTTTGATGTTCATTTATGGTAACTTGGCGCACACATGTTGAATTTCCGTCTACAAATACATATTTTGTTAACTGTGTCAAAACAACGTATACTTTTTAATAATAATGCCTACGCGATCGTCGTACACTCGTACCTATGTGTATACTATAATATTTATGTATATTTTACGCATTTATCATTTCGATCGGTTTGATATGTTAAATAATTATTTATTTATATTTTACAGTTCCTGCTTTGCGGGGGGTTCTCTGTCTCAAGCTTTTGCTTCTACCAAAGGGTTGGATGTTGCAGGAATTCCGAGGCGGAGGTGAAGAGGATTTTTAAAAGTTTATTAGACCGTTATTGTCAGTTCGTGTCAAACGCAAAAATCTTTATACCTTTTGGCTTTGTTACCTGCGCATTTCATTCGTTGTCTACATCTGACACAAAAGGAACAAAATAAAATCGGATTTTATATTTCAGATATTGCGAGTTATTGGCCGAGTTTTGGATTTGATGACCTAATATAAAAAATAATTAAAATAATATAATCTGCGTTTTTTTTTTCAAATTATTTTTTCGATAAATTCATTTTCAAGCAAAACATTTAAAATTTAATTATCACGTTATTTATATAATTATAATAAAATTAAAATTTAACCCACAATATATCATGAAATATAAAACCCTATTTTGTTACGTTGTGTATAATATGTGTCAGGCGGAGACAACAAATGCGGGAGTAGCGTCGTGTTCTTTATAGCTGTTACACGCACGTTCGCGTTTTTGAAATTGCGTCGATATTTGGCAAATTAACTCTTGTGTTTCATATGTCCATATGCAAACATTGACGCGATTTTAAAAACGCGAACACGCGCGATCGAATCGCTCCGCGTGTAACCAGTTATTAATATTAGTATAATCAAACTGATAATAAAAACAGGGACACGGTAAGTTTTGACACAAATGCACGATACCGCGTTTAAATCGCATCCCCACCACAGATTCTGTATCCCACACCTTTTTTTCGTTGATAATGAACATTTAAATTTATAATGAATGTTGTAAATAAATATGTTTCCATTGAACATTTTCCTACCATTATGTTCATTAGCGATTAATTAATGTTTACAATATTTTCTATTACAATCGTTTTGTGTACTGATGAAATAAATTACTGAACAATTAGTTTCGTTAATGTTAATATCAAAATTTATTTTTAAAGGGCATTGATTAAAATTATTTTTACTATGCAATTTCATGATAACTGATAATCGTTTATCAACAAATCGATTCATATTAAAACGACGCTGCAGTCATATTATTATAGTAAAACCTATTGAAATTATTATACGTTCTAAGGTATTCAATTTATGTAAAAAGTACCTAATTTAAAAAAGTTTTTTCAGTTTTTGCGAAAATGTAATATTTTGAACTAAGGCGCCCTTTCGCATTAACTGATTCATATATGATCATTATTCATTAATCACTCTTAGCGATTAGGTGAATATAACTTTATTAAATATAATTCCAATCAAATTTACGAGTAGGTATATACATTTTAATCAAGATATAAATAACAAACTGTGCCCAACGAAACTCGATTTTTTTTTTATATAATATGTATACCTATATGTACTAAGGCGTGTACTGGGTCCGATTGCTCTACCGGGAAATAATCGATAAATCTTCTTGAAAACGGCAAATAAACAAAAAAAAATCATTCGATAATTTTTCTCCGTAAAAAAAAAAATCTAAAAATCATTTTGAAAAAGGTTATTCATATAATAATTTACCACAAAATCATTGAAATTTCGTTTCTGGTATTACTGTGCTCCTAGCACACGACCTCTTGCCAGGGCCTTGTATGGTTTTGTCTGGCCCTAAGCAAGCATTTGCTTTCATGAAAGAGATATCTATTTAGGGGTTTAGGTTTTAAATATTAAGATAAATTTAAAGAGGGCCTACCACTAAACTCCAACTCTCGATCTCTTCGTCCCACTTCCCACACATAAAATCGATCTCGACCCGCCCCGGCCTACTCAACGGCCGCATAAGAAACCGTCCTCTTAATTTCTAAAATTTCAAACATCATAAATTCGACCCCTCATCACGTCTCAACTCCCTAAAACATCCGACCCTCTGGAAGAAGCTCAAGCTTGAGACAGAGTACCCCCCCACAAAGCAAGTCAGGGCCTACCGGGATTCTCCTGGTATGCCGGTGGATCAGTATGCGCCTCTCTCTCTATATGTATTGACTAATGTAAGTAGTACCTATATAATAGATCCAACAATATTCTTAAAATATTCTTCCAAGTAGCATAAAAATTAAACGGCTTATAAGCTTATAGTGCATATTAACATTAATCTGTGTATAATTATAATTATACAAAGTAGTATAAAACATAAGATTTCAGATACTACAGTATTATAAATTTTTATCAAAAATGCTTACTTAAATTATTTTATTGTCACAGTATAGTCGTATGGGTATGTATTGCGTTTATAGACAATTTACGGTATTATAAAATAATACCTAGACCGGTACTTTAATTTCTGTATCATTTTTCCACACTATACTTTATGACAATTAGTATTGTTATTATTACTTAAAATTATTTCAAAACTACCCGCAAAACCCGAGAAATATACTTTTTTTTTATCACATTTAAAGTCGTTACTGTTTCCAGACCATAGTTATCCTTAAGTAGGTAATCTATTTATCGATATATATAATATATTATATAAACGCAAGTTTTGACTGACTTATCAACGCCCAGACCAAACTACTGGTCGTAGAAAGATAAAAATTTTCATAGAATATTCCTTAATAGAAATTCAACCTTAAAAAGTTTTGTGTTTTAATTTTTATTTGACGCCTAGTTCAATCCCACAAAAATTCAATATCTATAAATTAAATTATTTTTATCATACGTATCTTAACCTGGACAACGTCAGCACGTAGTAAATTATTATTAAAATAGACTTAATATTAAGTCAGGTAAAATTAAGCTCGTCTATTAGCTACTAGTATTTTATTCATTTATTTTACAATAGGTAATTAATCGGATTGTAATCGGAAAATCAATAAAAAAAATATACTCATTTTCCTACATGAAAAAGTTCTTTTTACTGTTTATTTCCTTTCACCGCGGCGATGGATTATACCTATTACTTAACCTGACCAAGAGAACGAATAACTTGTATAGAAAATTTAATGTCAGTCGGTTGAACCGTTCGGATTTCTATTCTGTACAAACATACAAACAAAAATAAAAAGCTTTCGGAATTTTCTATAATATGGCCTAGGAATGCATGGAAATTTTTTTGAAAATGTGTGTTTATTCCTTGCAATTAAGAAAAGTAATAAAGCAAGATCAGATGAACTGATGAAAAAATTCCATCTCCATATAATTTTGAATAATTAGTTTTATTAATTAATAAAATTCACTTAATTGGTGAAAATTAAAAATATTTTAGAACACCTTAAACTCGTCATTGACTGTGTTATTACATAGATAATTAAGTATTGTTTAATATTAATAATAACTTATATTTCCGAGTTAGATGTTTGTAAACATTATGCTATTTATCTTTCTATCATAAAACATCAGCTATTGTTAATACAATATGTATATTATTATAGCTACCTAGATAATATTAATGACTTTCGTTTTCGCATTATTGCAATGTTAGCAAATGGTTTGTATAGCGGTGTAGAATATACGATATATCGTATACACTATATATAATTATTAATAATATTATTACTTCGATGCTTATTAGATTTCAACCGTCAAGTATTCATTTCCATTATATTGTGGAATAATAGAAAGTCACAAAATATCTACCTATATATAATACATAGTATGTACGAAATAGGATTGAAGTTCAGTCGCTGAACCAGTTTGGATTTATGGCATGAAGATTTTTAAGTGAAAAATACGAAAACAGTATGGGAATGTACTCACTCATTATTTTATTGGTATATGTTCGACTTTCGAGTGATTGTTATAACTTACATGTATTGTAATTTGTAGTATATTAAAGTATATTAAATAGTACCTATATTAAAATTAAAAATATTTTCTAATATCTAATAAAACGTGGACATAGGTACTAGTTGACACTTGTCTGACGAGTTTAAATAGACGGATAATTTTTATACGAGTTGTCTCCTGGATAAGTCCTAAATTTTATTGTAACCATAATAACCACAAATCATTAACTGAAGTCTGAAAAAGTTCTTAATTACGATAATTAAGAAATAGTTTAAAATGAAATGGCGTACCACTGACGCTTGAAACTTTTTTGTTTAGAGCTTTTTCGATAGAATATTGGTACTTTGAAAAAGTAGTTTTTCGATTTTTCCAGTAATTTCCTTAAGCGTAAAGAAAAACTACCTTTTATAACAGAAATATTTTATAAATGTAGAGGAAATAATAAAATAACAAATAAAGTTGTCATGGTTACCTATTTTTATTTATTTGTAATAATATACCGAACTTTGCTGAGAATAATTTTTTTAAATGCAATAATTTATCTTTGCTCTCAAAATAAAAATAATAAAAATAGTACTTAATACATTATAATGTCCAAGAACCGAAGTGACAATGGACCAACTTCCACGACCATCTGTATCTAGACGCCTTTATTTTAAATTTACTTTTTGATTTATGATCAGGATTGGAAGTATTTCGTATATTTTATGAATTATCTAGTGTGCTCCGGATAAAACCCGATAACTTTCGAAAGTGTATTGTATTGTATACGTATTATATAATATATATTATAATACGCTTTTACACAATATTTATTGTTCTACTTATTTAACATAATATAATATAATATAATATAATATAGGTACATAATGCTAATTTCTTCTTATAACTTTATACTACCTAATTAATTATATATTTCTATTATCGTCGGCCTAAAGTCCTAAATCTAAAATGGTTACTCTTCAAGGTATTAGATAAAACGTTCTATTATAATTAAAAATAAGAATTATTGCATGAAATGATTTTATAGATTATATTTTATGACTTATATTTTTTTAACTGTTTACATTTTTGTAAACGATATGTTATAATTAATTTGATTAAGCATAAAATTGCATTTTTAGAGTTAGGACTATTATAAATTAGGCCGACGTTATATCATATTAACACGCATACATTTTATTGTAATTTATTATTTACATTTATTTGATTAAAATCGGAAAATCACTAAAAAAGGATTTAGAAAAATATTACCTAACGATAAATATTTATATTTTATTAGTTCAATAAATTTATAAAAATATATACATTATCGTTTTTGTATACTAATAATATATTCTTGAGGTATTCATGCAATAAATTATTTTAACTTGGTTAAAAGAATATAAAAACTTTCTTCGAGGACAATCAATAACTAAAGAATACGTCATATTATATGGCATAGTGGTATACGAGTAGTAGTTATATGTGGCATAGTAGGTATATATTCATACTTTATAGCCTATATAAGTATATATTATACAATATTTGTTAAACTAAAATATAAATAATAAACTTTTATGTTTTAAATTTTTCGTCAATATATATTATATTTAACCTACACACGCTCAAAAGTCATAATAATCATAATTCTGCATAATACATACTATAATATTATATGCATATATAATGTATACGATATACATGTTAATACGTATACCTTTTATTGTCTATTTTATTATGTTTAAGATGAATTAACATTTTGAAAATTTTTTAGGAGAGTGTAATTTAAAAAAAAAGTGTATTTGCTAATAAATTATTTACTTAAAATAATAGTTATCATTTTATTTCTGTATAAGCGTATTGTCTACTAGAAATACGAAAAAAAAAATATCAGTACCTACGTATATTACTTCTATTTACTATAGGTATGTATTATGTATAGTATGGTTGGGGATTAGTAGACAAAGGGACAATTTGTCCCGTCTTATTTATGATGAGCCAATCATGAAAAAAAATTTAAAAATATAGGTACATACCTAGTGGAATAGTTCTACAGTAAATATTTGGTATACATTTAAAGTTTTTGTGATTTTCATTTTTCAATTTATCATAATTTTTATTATTTTTTGATAGTTATAAATATTATATATCTGATAACTGATAGTCGATAAACCACGCCTAGTTACTTGTTATTTTTTATATTTTTTTCATTATTTATAACAACTTTTTGTGATATTTCCCTTATAAAAGGTAATTTTTCTTTAGGCTTTTGAAAACTACACTAAAAAAAATCAAAAAATGCCATCTATAAAGTACCAACTAGAAGTCATAAAATGTGTTCGATTGACTATTTAGTATTTATAGTACCTACTACCTACTAAAATTGAGATTTATAATCTCCCTGCACTACTACACACATACTTTTCTTAAAAAAAACACGAAATCACGAAACGAGAGAAACGAAAAACGTGGAGCCATTTTAAAATGCCTTTTTGTTGGTTTATCGTAAACATTTTTAAACAAATGTCATTATAATAAAAATGGTATGGATAAGGTACTATTTATAGATTATTTACAAATGTGTTTAAATATTTTTTAATTAATATTTATTTTATTGAAATTTCTTAAAAATTACCTATACAGAACCCCTTAAAAATGGAAGGCGTGTACGCATACTCCGGAGTTTATAATGCTTATAATAAATAGGTATAATTTTAATATGTATTATATATTTATATATGGTAATAACTAATAGACAATAGTTTTATATAAAACCTATAAAGGTTAAAAAGGTTTTATTATTTAATGGTAAACTATATTTTGTATTGATTATTTTTACATATTAAAATCGTTATATTACAGTATTTTTATTATACATTGGTATATATATTATGTCCCACCAAAGGTGTAATTTCGATAATTTTTAGAGAAAATTTATGTGAATGGCTTTATTTATTTTTTTTGTTTATTTGCCGTTTTCTAACTTTTAATGCGATTGATGCAAGGGGCCCATAAATATTTGTTTACGTTGAGGCCTTTAGCCCTCAAGTTACATATAATTTATATTTTCCTAGGTACCTATTATATTATCTTCTTACCATGTTGCATCTATATATTCGAATTTAACTATTTACATAGTCAATATTGTCGTATATTACTAGAGTAAATTTCACATTATCGATTAATAATCAATGATTATGGTTTAAATATTTAACTACATATACGCACGTACGTTGTACATAATATTATAATTGCATGTAGAATGTCTATAACATCTGACATCGATGTCATATTATAATGTACGAGTATACTCATATCCATTCATTCACTAATTATTGAGCGTACAGCCTTCAGTTCGATACAAACACAAGTTAAGTAGGTATACCTTATCTGTACACTAAACTATATTTTACTACCTATACTATACCGTCTACATATTACCTACTAATCGTATACTAATTAATGTTTTCTTTGCTTACTAATCTATAATAATTGGAAGTTAAATGGATGGAAAATATGTCAAGAACAGAGATGGATAATTTAACATAACAATATGTATAAATAATAATACTATTATCAATGGCGTACAGTCAGATGTTATCAAGGGGGGGGGGTCCGCATTTTTCTTTTAGTAAACTACTTTTAAGTTTTAAGAAGACGCCTGACCTCCAACTTTAAGATGTTCTATATTATAGTCAATTTTAAAGACATTTTAAGAAAAATTCAAATATATACGAATTCAAAATTATTGAAGTAGGTACATTTTAAAAGTAAATTACCTATATGTATTTGTATAATTTTATTGAAAATATTACTTTTGCATTTCTCATTTTTACCAACCTTAAAAAAATAGTAAAAAAAAAAAAATTATAAAAAACAACATTATTTAGCACTCTTTTTGATATTATGGGCTTATTCTATATAAATTTATGGGTTATTAAAAAAATGTGTGAGTTTTTTTTCAATCAACTAAATCTTAAAATAATCAATATATCAAAAACCAGCTTGTCCGGGTATTAATTAATATTGTTATCTATGTGGTTTGTTTGATATTTTTAAAATGTTTGTAAGTCGATAAACAAGTTTGGAAAGCTCATTCTGCAAGCGTATTAAATTCTCGGTATTTTTAAATACATTATATATTTAAATAAATATTTATGTATAGAAAACCCAAACCAATAAAACGAATAAAAGTTGTAAATATTGATACAGGTAACCACGTGCGGTCACAAATAGTAACGACTAAGGACAGACAGATCGACGTTAGGAAAAAAATATCTTAGATTTCCTGTTTTCTAGTTCCCTTATTTACTAACTATTGATAAAATATTTAGAAATAAGTAATAACTACAAAACTAAACGAATAATGTATATTGTACTAGTAACTATATAAGGCCACAAAGGATACAACGAACATATAAAGTGTCTAAACTAAATTTATGTTTATTGACCTAAAATAAGTATAAAGTAATACTAATCTGAGTTTATCAGTAAAAAATTGGAGCTGTGACGTCCATAGCGTTCTCTTAATAAAAGCATTTTATCACTTCTTTTATATAAATATGTATATAAAATATGAAAAATATTTTAGTGTAAAATCTATTCTCCAAATTCAATCAAATTAATATAATTTATCGATATTTTTAAATTAAATAAAAATATTAAATATTAAAATTTTGATAAAATATAATAGGTATACATTTTTACTATAACATGTATCTTGTAACATGTACCTCTAGTCAACCCCATTGATTACGGCTACTACTTATAGGCTATAACTACAGTATAAGAGTATAATCATAGCAGGGTTTAAAATTATCATTGACTCATATCATAATATATTCTAATATATATATACTATTTTCATTTTCCATGATTTTAAGATTTTGAGCGAAGCTATAGGAATGTGTATATTAATTTTACAATTATATGTTTAAGACCCAAAAGTCCTAGAGGAGTGCCATTATGATATAGTACCTATTAACCGTCTATCATCTTCTAGTAGAAAATTGTATGTAGTTATTACTTTATAGAGGTAATTTTTTGATTTTTCCAGTAGTTTTTTCACTTATAAGAAAAAATTATTGAAAATTATTAATTATAAAAATTAAATATAGATATTTCCTTGTAATTCCAAAAATAATGATCCTTTACTCAGATTTTAAAATTACAATATAATATTGTTGTTACGACTGTAAATCGTAATAAGTAGGTAATATTATTTACTACTTTATTACTTCATTCAAATTTAATGCAAAAAAATTAATTCTATATTATATATATATTATAACAATGTTATCGTACAATAAGAAAATAAATTAATGAAAGTTGTATCATTGATTATAATATATAATCAATGGTTGTATGTAATCGGTTAACGGCAGGTGTGACATTATGATAAATTTGAGAATGGTTTTATTTAAAAACCAAATTACCTGGTTGTCTATCTTAGTTTAAAATTAAAAATATATGCTAAAATATGTTTTTATACTTTATATTCTAATCTTGGGGGAATTTTTATTCTTTTGTAATATTAATAAAAAATAGGTTAAAAATGACCTAAAAAAATAAATAATGCCCCAAAAAAGTTCATTATTAAAATAATGTGTACTAAAAACACATTTGTATCTTGAAAAGCATCTTGTCAAGGATTCCAATAAAAATATGCAAATACATCGAAATCTGAGTCTTAATTATGTAATGGAAAAATAATAATATATTATCATTATTTATTAGCATTACAAATTTTTTATTAAGGTAGAGACTTCATATATTCACGTATAGTATGTATTTTAGTATGTACTGTACAAACGTCATCAAATTATCGTATTGATGTAGTAAAATATTGATACAAGTATAAAAGTATAGTATAGATAATATAAAATATAAATTAATAAATACGAGTAGTACCTAATGTTCAGTGAAAACTTATAATAATAAATTGCTGATATTATATTTGAAATTTGAATAGTTACCGCTATTTTCATTTTGTATGTCAAAGACGCTGTTAAATGTTAATGTTCTAAGATAACAGCTTACAATGTCATTGAATTTTAAACAAGGAAGTGTACCTCAAAATAGTAATAATAACATTAATTTGATAATGGTTTTACTTCGAAAATTATAAGAACAATTTTTATAATTCATAAGTCACAACTCCAGTTCTCACGATGTTCGTTTAAATGGTGATTATTCGAATTTCAACTGTACTAACATAATTATCTTGGAATTAATATTATTATTTTAAGTGAGAAAGCTTATAATGCGTAAACGTCGACTTTTCGGCCGATACGTTTTATTGGTAAATTCGTTAAAAATAATAATAATAATAATAAATACTTTTATGGTTTAGTATTATTTTCCTAATTTGCATTTTTTCATTTCAGAAACATGTTTCTATTTTGTGCAAGGCTCCTAGTTGTTAACAATGGATGCCTGTCCAATGGCTTTTACACAGAATAACTGCAACTAAGCCAATTATTTCTAGGCTTAAATTCATGTAATTAAAGGTAATATTATTTATTTATTTATTTTACTATCAACCATTACATTTTACAGTAATATTTAATTATAAGAAAAATTATAACAAAAAAATATATATATATATAATGCTTGTGCTGAAGGGGAGAATTAGATTTTTAGAGTTACAAACTACAATATAAACGTTAATTTAAATTAAGTGAACCTGAAAGAAGTAAAATAATATTATAGAATATGTTATAAAGTAATACAAATAAGTAAAAATTATACTAAATAACAATTTGCTTAAATTTTATTTTACATAATATATATTTCACAAACGAAATAAAATTAGAGTAAGAATCTAAATTAATATTTAAAATTGTATACAAATTTGTATAATATAATGTGTAATATAATATACACACGGACATTGAATGCTTCTAAATTCCTTATTTGTAATTATGACAACAGTGGTATGGTTTGTTTATAGCTGTGATGACCGTTATGGCAGTATCGATTGATGAAATACGTGAAAGTATTAACATGGCTCGTGAGATGGCATTGACTGGTAATTATGATTCATCATTAGTATATTACGAAGGAGTTAAATTACAATTGGGACGGTTCTTGTCTACTGTTGACAATCAAAAACGACGAGAATCCTGGCGAAATGTAAGTTATATACATTTTAATGTATTATATTTTCATTAAATATTTAATATGTTATATTAGATTCAGCGACAGATTAATGATGAATATGAACAATTAAAATTATATTCAAACACATTAAATAAATTAAAAAATATTAAAAGTAATTTTGAAAGGAATGAGAGGCCATTAAGTGCATCTAGTCCAGCATGTAAGTATTTTTACATTGTTTTTATTAGGTACCTAATTTTTATTTGACAATGACAAAAGTCATTAATATATAATAGATATATATATTTATACCTATTTATATTTTATTTTTCTACACAATTACAATTCAATTTGATCTACTGAACTTTTTATAGTTCAGTTTATTAGTTTCAGTAGTTTATTAGTTATGCAAATTATTACATTTATTTTCCTATACGTCCTTTAAAAATATATGTTGATTGACAGTTTACCTATTATTACTTACCTATAATTAAAATAATTTGACTGTATTTTTTATTAATTTATTAGTGAATAGGAATAATAGAAATGAAGATATATCACCTGTAGACGGGTTGTCATGGTTTGGCACTACTCGTCAACAATCGAATGGCAGTGGTTCCTTAGAGTGGCCTCCAGCAAATAATAATGATCCAGATGTTTGGCCTCCTCCTTCACCCGTTGAACATAAACCTGGACCACAGATTAGGTCACAAAAAAATTCTCGACGTAGTGAATCATCGCGTGTAGCCAATAAAAACCAAAAAGTTGGACCAAATAATACACGTAATAATGCTTCTAGATCTCAATTTGTAAAGAAAAATGATGATGTAAAAAAAGGTCCAAAAAAAGACATCAATGGTCATAGTACGAATGGAACAGCAGTAAGCATTTAATTATTAAATATTCACATCTGTATTTTTAAATAATTTTATTATAATACTAGAGTGATAAAAGTGAAAAAGATAAAGACGAAAAAGAAGTTAAACCAGATGAAAAACGATTCGATTGTTCCTCGTATGATCAAGACCTCGTTGATATGCTAGGTAATAATGAACATAATATTTTCGATCATTGTAATATAAAAAAATATATTTTACAGAAAGAGATATTGTACAGAAAAACCCTAATATAAGATGGAATGATATAGCTGAATTAGATGAAGCTAAACGTCTCTTAGAAGAAGCGGTTGTACTTCCTATGTGGATGCCTGATTTTTTTAAGGTAAATAGTTTACAAACACAATTATTAAAAAACATTAACTTATGTATTTCTAAAGGGAATTCGACGACCTTGGAAAGGAGTATTAATGGTTGGTCCTCCCGGAACAGGGAAAACTATGCTTGCAAAAGCTGTAGCAACTGAGTGTAGAACTACTTTTTTTAATGTATCCTCATCTACACTTACTTCTAAGTATAGAGGCGAATCTGAGAAACTTGTCAGACTCCTATTTGAAATGGTAAGTTTTATATTTAGTATACAATCTGACATAATATAATATAATGAACCATTTGCGTAAATTGTAGGGATAAAAAAAGTATCTTGATACATGATACACAATATATTCATTTTGGTAATATGTATCTTGATACAAGGTACATAATACATTTTGTTTATAGACAAGATACAAGATACTCTCAGTTATATAATTATTATTTTATAATAAAATTGTTGTTAAGGCGGCTCTCTGCGGGCGTGTTTTAAGGGGTTATTGTATAGGCAATTTTTGAACAATGTGAAAATGCCGTGTATGTGTGTGCGTGTGTAAATTAATATTAGTGTGTGTAAGCCCCGCATAA
>JAIPRL010000551.1:25912-71144 GCA_025469235.1 Pemphigus obesinymphae
AAGTAAACTTGTTTACCAATTCAAACATCTTTACATTTTTTAAATCGAACGAATATAAGTACCTTAAAATTTGTCAGTCGCTTAGGTCGTTTTGATGAAAAATTGATGAAGCAGAGAGCCGCCTTAACTAATTATTACAATTTTATAAAACATATAGGTATATTATGTTAAATAATTATTAATTACAATATAAAAATAAAATATATTACATTATAGAATGACTTAAATTAAAATATACGTATTATATGTGTAGCTACAATCAGGGATTGATAAAGTTACATATGTCGTTTTGTTATTTATTATGTTCAGGACTGCTACAAATTATAACGTTTTGAAAAATAACTTTATATTGGAACGTAATAATATTTTATTTTGTTACGTTATTTTTAGCTGAAACTATTTATTTTGTTCCATAACACTTCAAATTATAACGTTACGAAAAATAACCTTATATTGGAACGTAACAATATTTTATTTTGTTACTTTATTTATAGCTGAAACGTAACACTAAATAACATTTTGAAACATTATTAATCCCTGGCTACATATGTATCAAAATATTTTATAGAAGAGTGAAATAAATTTTATCCGATTACAATTTTATTCAAAACATTACTTATAGGTATTACATAAAAAAATTTTATATTTGAAATATTATAAAATAATAATAATAATAGGTAATATGTTTAATTATAATATTTTATAGTATTTCAATCACAATTGCTCAAATTTATTTCATATTTGATTATAAAATTATATTGTATATTTTTCATCATTTTATGACGGTATAAAGAAATTCAAGTATGAAAATCTAGAACAATTCACGGCAAATATCAAAATAATCGTTTTATTTTTATAATATGAGATAGGAAGAACAAAATTTAAAAATGTCATTACTGACTACATAATTAAAATTTTGATCATTTGATATGTCTTGTATATTTTAGCATAAAAAAATACATGATTCTGGAAAAAATATATCTTGATACAAGATACTTTCAGAATATGTATCATAATACAAGATTAAATTATATCTGTGATACTGTCCAACCCTTATTATTAAATATTATATTAAGTAAGAATATATATTACAGAAAACAATTATTACTACAGGTTTCAGCAAAACCTAATCTAACTGATATAATTATAAACATCTAAATGATACATAGACACTATACTTTATAATAAATAAAATAATATTGAAAAAGGTACTCCTGTTTAAGGCTGAACATGCCATTGTGAAACCATTTCGTGGAATCGCGCCAGACATATCGATAAATAAATTATTCCATTATATTATTGTGAATTATAGTGAATTAATTATTTACTCAGCATTCATTATCGGTTCATTTTACAGTAATAAATATAATAATTTGTAGTAGTATTTATCATAACATTCATAATTGATCTACGATAATGAACCAGATTGTTATTTTTGGGAAATGACTCCATCAGTGTGAGCTATTTTTATTTTCATGTATCGTAAGGATACTCCCTTCAGCAATTTAAATGGAAATTATTTGCTAAAAATGTATAAAAACTCCACACGCTTTAATAATCAACATATTTGAAAATTGAACATTGGGTTAATAATATTTCATAATCATTTTCTCTAGGGCACCTTTAAGAGATTTTTTATTATTTTTAAATAACTAAGCCGTAAAAATGTTATATGTATTAAAATTTCTCCCTCAAAAATACGTCAACTTTATACTTATAGTTCTGCTGAAATAAGTTAAATTTTAGATTCTGAGCGTAGCGAGGGAGCTAGTGGTTTTACAATGATGTTTATTTTTTTTTTCTCTGTTAACAAATTTACTACCAGAAGTAGTGCTCCAATATTTATATGCTTGCATGGTTTTCTGTAGCAAATTTCATCTAGTTGGTACTTTAGAGAGGTAATTTTTCGATTTTCTCAATAGTTTTTTAATGCGTAAGGAAAAACTACCAAGAATTGATGAAAAAACGGCAAATATCGAGATTTTTCATTTCTTTGTAATTTTGAAAATAATGACTTGAAAATAATGAAATTTATATCGAATATTTAATTTAGTAATGTATTTACGTTGATTAAGTTTTTTTTATTTTTTTTTTAATTTTGGGCTATTTATAGAAATTTTAGTTTTTAAAGTCCTAAAAGGGGTAATTTTGAGTTTTTAGGCCTGAAAATTTTATACAGTGTTAAATATACGTTTCTGAAACTAAATTCAAAAAATCTCAAAAATCCGTAGTCACAATTTTTTTTAGTCATTTTAATATTTTTTTGACGAAATTATCAATTTTGAGGTATTTAAGTCCAAATAGTTGGTAAAATGAAATTTTAAGACTTGAAAAAATTTAATATAACGAAGTTTTAGATTCTGAGCTTAGCGAGGGAGCAGCTAGTGTGGTTTTACAATGTTTATTTTTTTTCCTCCATTAACAAATTTACTACCAGAAGGAGTGCTCCGAACTTTACAAGCTTACATGGTTTCCTGTAGCAAATTTCATCTAGTTGGTACTTTAAAATGGTAATTTTTTTATTTTCTCAAAAGTTTTTTTTTGCATAAGGAAAAACTACCAAAAAATAATGAAAAAATGGCAAAAATACGATTTCGTCAAATCTAGATTTTTCATTTCTTCGGAATTTCATAAGATCATATTTATTTCTACATTTGATCTTTGATTTAATGTTAAACATAGGTAGGTACTGAGTACATAACTAACGTTAAGAGTTATGAATACTACACCGAAGCTACGCTCAGAATCGTTTTATTGAATGTAAGGATTTATCATTGTTTTCAAATGCAATACATCCACCAAGAGTATCCTGTCCAGTAGCGAAATTCATCCATCCCTACTGACAACCAACGAGCGAAGTGCACCTTTTTTTTAAAATTGTTCTTAGAAATGTCCTTCTAAATGACACTGTGAATCATTGTAAAAAGTTAAATTAAAAATTATCATATTATTAAACCATCTGGGTTTAATATCAAACGCAAAATAATCACTTTTCAGATCTTTTTTTCACTCCTTAATATATATAATTTTGAAAAATTCCTTTTATATAATTTTTATGCAGTGTTAATCTACATTTTTTTTTTTAAATATTTCGATTTTGTCATAATTTTTAAAATTGCATGTTCAGCCTTAATAATATTTATATCAATAAAATAAACTAAATATTGTGAGTTCATAATTTTAAAAATTAGTTTTTTAAGAATACTTATTATGTATTAATTAAATTAATATCAATTCATGTTTTAAATTTTTTTTAAAATTACAATTACAATTTTACATTTTTTTTTTTAGGCAAGGTTTCATGCCCCATCAACGATATTCATTGATGAAATAGATTCACTTTGTTCTCGGAGAGGTTCTGAGTCTGAACATGAAGCATCCAGAAGAGTAAAATCTGAACTCTTAGTCCAAATGGATGGTTTAAGTGATACAAGTATAGAAGAAGAATCAGGTGCCAGCCGTATTGTGATGGTATTGGCTGCTACCAATTTCCCTTGGGATATAGATGAAGCACTTAGACGTAGACTGGAGAAACGTATCTATATACCTCTACCAAACAGTTAGTATTTTACCATATTCACTAAAGTAAAATTGCTTTGAAAACGGAAAATGTTGTCCAGATACATATAGTGAAAGGTGTTCCAATGTCTCCTTATTTTTTTTTAAATTTGAAAACAGATAATGTATAGCATTTCAAAAAGAATTCTATAACAATAAAAAAAAAGGTGGTATGACTACAGAATACTACTGAAGCGACATGGGCCAAAAAATTGAGTACCTCACATGGTCATATATTCAATTACAAACTGTGAATTTAAGTAGCACACATAATCATAAAAACGGTTTACGATTTTGCGTTTACTGACCCCCCTGCTACCTGTCCGGTAGGGTGCCACTTATTTTTCAAATATCGGAATTCTTTGGAGTGCCGTTCAAATTTTTATTCCATTTGGTCTAAAAATAAACCCTATTAAGTTTCAGGTCAATCAAATAAGATTAACACGTCGCACTCTGAGCTCAAATTTTTGAACTTTTGTAAAATAATGTAAAAATAATAAGTTTTTCTAAGTTACTGCTTAAACTTTTAACTATATTGTAAAAAGTTATATATTAAAGTTGTTCTATACTCTGTTCGCGGAGAGAATTTCGCGCACCCAACTGACAAAAATTCGGATAGCTCCGTTATCTTTGGGCGGCTCTCCCCTCTCCACGACAAAATTACACACTATAACCTACCGATCAGTTCAGCCAGCACGTGATATTTTGGGTGGCGAGTAGCCGATAGATGATGTTGCGGTGAGGTAAACGAAAATTGGTTTCTGCGCATTCTTAAACTCTCCGCGAATTTAGTATACATACATATTTCTACAAAAAAAGTTTTATATATTTTATCTATCCCCCTTAGTTTCAAAGTTATAGTTAATAACTTCAAAAACGTTTATTTTTATAATTTCAAAAAATATTTTTATAATTTCAAAAAATATTTTAATTTTTTTCAAAAAATTGTATTTTTGAAAATGTATTATTTACATATTATATACATTTCAACACTTAAAACCATAGTATAGATAGATTTTATTTACCATACTTATTTTTCATGCTATTACTAAAAAACTGTGAAAAGCAATTACAAAAGTTTTTAATACATCAGACGTCATATACTATAAGTCTATTATTGAAACGATAATATTTTATAAGTTCCAACCAGATATAATTTCTATTAGGTATACTTATCAATCCTTACCAATTTTATCAAATTTTACCATAAATTGAATATTATTAACACATCATGCTTAAAGCTTAAAGTTTTCAAAATTATATATTTATGACAATTATCTAATATAATTCTATAATAATATCTAATATAATTATATAATAAAATGAATATATTTTTCGAAATTTATTACGTTGTGAACGAATAGAAGTTCGATTTATAACATAAGGAGCTGTGTCTAAACAAACGGCTTCCATAAATGCCATTATTAAATGGACAGAATCTCGCTTATTTTGCATCTATTTAAAGCTGTGGCTAGTCTTGGAGTTAATAATTCTTTTCTGGCTCTTTTTTTTTTTAATTTATCAAATATGGAATTATATCATCTTGATTTTGTTGTTCTTCACTACTTTCCGTTTGAGTATCTCCAGCATCAAAAATTATATCTTCCACTAAGATTTTTAAATTCAAAATATTACATATCTGTAATAATTTTTTATTTATTTATGTTTTATAAGGAATGGGATAGAATAAATCATTATTTCTCGTGTTAAGGACATTTATTTTAAAACGAATAAGGGAAAGAAGCTCTTGACAATCAATGTTACCTAAATGTTAATTACGTAATAGTTTAGATAATAATAGAGTGCGTCTATCTTAAATCGAAAAAAGATTGAAAGAGTATATTTTTTAGTTTACAATTTATATTTGTATATTTTTAGTATACTTCAATAAATTATTTATTATTTAACAAATTTATTTAAATTGATAAATAACAAAAAAAACAACATATTTACTTACATTTAGTAGTTATTCTTGAAGTGGATAGTATGCCAACATTCATAAGTTGTCTTTCTTTCTCCGTTTCGAAACGTTCTAATCTTTTTTTTTCGATGCCTGTAGATTTCCTATCTACACCAGCCAGTGAACCAGTTCTCCCATTTTCCCGCTATTTCACCAAGAATTATTTATCATCCTCGATTGTGATTATTTGCAATGCTTTTTGACGGGCTATATCCAACAAATTATCCAAAGAGCTGGAAAATTTTAAATCTTTTTTTAATAACTGCCACGAATCATATAATATTTTAAGTTTAAGTTTGCATTTATGGGGTTCATGTATTGGTATTTCTGCTTTTTTCCAATAAATAATATATTCATTGATGACCAAGGATGCATTTGCATTCAAATCAAGTTTGCTAACGCGCATATTATAAAAGAAAACAATTTAGTGTCTGTAATTTGATGTTTCAAATTTCCAATGAGAAATATTTTTTGGCGCGACGACATTTTATATTGTAATTAATACAAAAATTGTATTATTTTAATTCAAAATAATATTGCTTGACAAATTACACAATACGTTAAACAGAACTCGACTAATATATATCGCATGTAGGTAATAATTTTCTTATTAATATTGACAATTTTATAATATCATATACATTTATGACCTTTTCATTTGATAAGTTTATCGTACATCTATGACGGTTCCATTCAAGATAACAAGTACATTAGTACAATCAGAAAAATGATTATACCGAAAGCAATTTATAAACCACATTATGAGAAAAAGAAAATAATATGTCATAAGAATTTAATATTATATTTTGAGCTTCACGCTGATAATTAAAAAAAATGTGTACCTACCTGCTTTTCAGTGTTTTAGGTATAGCATGAAAAATAAATATGATAAATAAAATCTGTTTGTTCTGCGGTTTGAAGCGTTGAAATGTACATAATATGAAAGCAATACGTTTTCAAAAATAAAAATAATTTTTGAAATTTTAAAAATAAACGTTTTTGAAGTTATATATAACTTTGAAACTAAGGAAGATAGACAAAATATATATACAACTGTTTTTGTAGAAACATGTATGTAGAACAACTTTAATATATAACTTTTTACAATATAGTTAAAAGTTTGAGCAGTAACTCAGAAAAACTTATTATTTTTACACTATTTTGCAAAAGTTCAAAACTTTGAGCTCAGAGCGCGACATGTTAATCTTATTTGATTGACCTGAAACTTAATAGGGTTTATTTTTAGACCATATGGATAAAAAATTTGAACGGCACTCCAAAGAATTTCAATATTTGAAAAATAAGTGGTACCCTAATGTCCGGCCATCATAAAAGAGATAATAGTGACTGAGCGTGTTATCTTTAATTTATATTCCGTGTTTTTTTGTGTACTTTTGTTCTGATAAATCGTAAAGCGTATGATTCTTTTTGGACAAATTGCTGGGTGACATTCACCTAGATCCCCGGCCAACTAGATATGTGTACGTTTAAGGTTACCAAAACACGATTCATGAGAATAAAGGATTTTATAGCTCATGTCGTACTCTTGGTATGACCCATCCAATTCAGGAGCATCTTAATACAGACCTGAACTGTGTACACAATGCACATATGCGAGCACTATATCAATACAATTGAGCCTTGATAATCCGAACAAATTCAAACTGAGCCTTGTCCAGATTACCGGATACCTATATTGAGTATCTACTCAAATGATTAAGACATTTTTCTTTCTACTACCTATATTTATTGCACTCTAAATTACAAAAATAATAAATATCATATACATAATGAATTACAAAAAAATTCACAATAATATAATTTAAGTATAGTAGTCAGTATCTAATTATTTTTTGAATAATACTTTCAACTTATGTACAAATGGATTTATCTGCCATCTGGATTACCACATTCACTGGATTATGGGGGGTCAGTACTATCAAGTCTCTACTTTATATCATAGATCTAGATTAGTTATCAATTTATATTATTAATTTTTTTTCAAAATACATTCTTTTTTTTTATACCAAATACAATGTTGCCTTTAACTTTTTCTGGTTAGATTCAAAGTTTGCTGGTTATGACGAGAGATTAGAACTAATTTAATAAACAACAATAAGCAAAAGATGGTAAAAAGTTTTGGTTTCAATTTTCAGTCTTTAGAGTTTAAAATATAATTTGTGAATATAAATAGTTAAGTAAGGAGAATATTATTTATTATTAACCATTATCTTGAAGCAAAAATGTTAAAACAATATAATTAATGTTACTATATAGAATATACATAGTTTTAATTATGATTTACTGTGCTTTAAATATGAATGTTCGACATATTTTTTCTGTACCTACACCTTGAGTTTTTTATTTAAAAAGATGTCATGTAGATCGCGAGTTTCAAGTTCAAATTTTTAAATAAATCATTCTTGGGTTTTTAAAGGATTTTGAAGGTATTCTGAATCTACAATTAAATGGATATTATTTATTGAATGCATTGATTTTTTATCAGTTTATTTATTTAGACTTATTATTTATATATTTTGTATTGAGCTGTTACTCATATTTTTATATGTAAATGGTCATGATATGTTTTATAAAAAATAAAAACTCCCTAATCTTATATTCATAATGTAAATATATTTTTTGATAAATATATATAACCTATGGAGCAAATTACAGGTCAAGATATTACAAAACAAAAATCTTATATAATGCAATTTTAATTTTTTATGCGCTTTACTTAATATATTTCACAAAGTACATATAGTATAGTATATATAGTTTTACCTATTTTAAATATTTATTTCCTAGAAATAGTATTATCATACTATACAATTAATTAAAACAAAAATTATAAATACAATTTTGCTAAATAATGTTCAAAATTATGCAACTTTTATTACTAATGTGTACTCATTGAATTTAACTTATTTAATATTTATAGGTGCGGGTCGAGAAGCTCTACTTAAAATAAATCTTAGAGATGTTAAAGTAGAACCTGATGTAAACTTATCAGAGATAGCTACCAAACTCAAAGGCTACTCTGGTGCTGATATTACTAATGTTTGCAGGTAATTTTATAATACTACCATTTTTATCATTTACCAAATTTTATTTAAATAATTTGTTTTAATAATTAATTTAATAAATGTATAATATATATATAATATTAATATAATTAAAAATAGGGATGCATCTATGATGTCTATGCGACGAAAAATTGCTGGACTAAAACCCGATCAGATTCGGCAATTAGCCAAAGAAGAAGTGGATTTACCTGTGTCCTTTCAAGATTTTAATGAAGCTATTGCAAAATGCAACAAAAGTGTTTCATCAGATGACTTAACTAAGTATGAAAAATGGATGAGTGAATTTGGCTCATCATAATTATTGCCGCTAAAGAACTGTATTATGTTTGTTTGCTGATTATTATTGTTTTGTTAATTGTAAAAAGTAATAGGAAAACTATTTACTATTTACTTTTTATTTTAATTGTTTTTGGCTGTGCTAGCTTTTAAACTATAATATGCTCACAACGAAACATACTTAAAATATTTTTAAAAAGAAACTAATATTTCATAAGTTTTGTTTTTACATTTCCAGAATAAAAAAATTAAATTTTACATTAATTTAAAAAATAAGGAATTACATATATCTTGCCATCTTTATAGAATCAAAATATTGAAATTAGTCATATCTTTGGTTTAATTTCTCTACCTATTTTATGGTATTTGGAACATAAATTTAATATTTTGTTCCTTAAAATTATTTATTTTGCACTTGATGTATAATTTTTATTGCTAACCTAACAGATTCCAATTATTGATTATTAAGTAACTACTAAGTCCATAATGTGATTTCTATATAATAAATTATTTGATAATGTATTCATCAACCTTAAATTTCATATTGTAAATAAAAAAAGTCACTTGTAATTTAATTGAATAAAACAAATTTTTCCTAATATTATTATTGTGTTTTTAATTTTGAAAAAAAAAATGTTTTCTCATTATGCACACAATACATTTAAATGTATTAACATCAATATGTTTAAACATTTTTATTTATTAAAATATAGAAAAAAATCTATTACATTAAAAAGTGAACCACCTTTTTATTTTATTTTTTATTAAAAACTACTCATTCTAATTCCAACAGTCCAACGCGATACATACTCATGTTGATGACGTATATTGATTTAACATCACTTACTCAATGAATTGACCAAGTCGAATTTGTTCTTGTATTAAAAATTGAAATATTAAAAGCAAACTTAAAAAAATACATTAAAAATCAAATTTCTCAAGTTAGGTATTCAACAAAGTATGTAAAATTGCACATAGCGTCTTATTTGGTATAGTTGGTTACAATTTACAGGGTTCGTACGATTTATTACATAATAAAATAGGTATATTATTTATATGTATATTCATATTAATTTTGCACAATATTCATATTATTAGAATTCCTTAAAAAATGGGGTATGGTCCTCTTACAAAAAGATTTATAATTTTTTTAAACTGAAAAGTCATAGGTATATTTCATATCTTTCATTTTTGTGAGTAGGTACCTATATAGATACAATTGATGTAACTTTAAAGTGATTTAGGCTTTCACGAGGGAAAACTATAAAAAAAAATGTACTATGTGTATTAAATGTATCAAATTTGCTACTGGTAAATGGATAAGCATGAAACATTTGGAGCACTCTTTCAAGTACCTACAGAAAATGTATACAAATATAAAAAGAAAAGCATATAATTTAATCATTGTAAAATTAAAACTCGTTATACATTTTTTCTTTGCTCAGAAACTAAAAACCGAATTTAACATATCTCGTAAGAAATAAAATGATCATAAAAATATTTTTTTCTGTATTATAAATATAATAATACCAAATAAGAATAATAGTGTGTGCATTTTTTATCTATCTCTATATTAATATTAATTATTATAATGTAGGTACCAGTTATATGTTACCAATTTTTTATTTTTTTTTTTGTAAAAATCTAGGCACTAGATTTTTTGATTGAAATTTAATAATATAAATAGATATCTATTTTAAATAAATGTTATTTTTTTGTTTTGGTTATAATGCATATAATAATGGCCAGTGTACAATATATATTTAGGAAAATTAATGATGCTCACGCAGTCTTTAGAAAATACATTATATTCACCATTTTTAGCTACTGTGTCACTTTTTAAGAGGTTCTATGTGGGCAATTTTTATGAAAAATTAAAATTCAATAATTTAAAAATACTGTGTCAGTATCATTTTTTGTGTCATTATCACGTCATTTGTTAAAAATCACTTTCAAGGTATATAACTACACTGCCTCTCCTAGTGATCTCGCAGAGCCATAATGTATATACAAAATATCAAAGATATTTAAGGGAATTGGAAGCGGCGATTGTCTCTCTCTCTATGACACATGTAACATAGCAATTTATACCATTTATATTTCCAACGTACCGATGGATCTAGTGATGCAATAAGGATTGTAAAAATTGATTTGAATTTGTTGTAATGTCTACTTTAGATCAACTTTCACACGTTTTTGATTTTTCTTCCTATGTCCGCCTAAAATTAAGTAGATATATTCGTGCGTTTAAAAATTGAAATTTTAATATTTTTTTTGTGAAAATCAAGGAACATTTTTTTAAAAAGTGGAAAAGTCGTTCTGAAGTAGACTTTACGGCGAATTCAGATCAGTCGTCAGAATCCTTATCGTATCACTAGGACAATCGGTATTTTGGAAATTGGATTTAGTGTCTTTTTCGATTAATACGGTAGTCGTATTTATTGATATGTGTCTGTGCGTGCGAGTAAACACACCACCATTATTATGCAGAACGTGTTTACACACACTAAAGTCTAAAGACCAAATACTACACGCACAAATATACTGCATAACGCGAGTAGGTACACCAAATAATTGCCTATGCACAACCCCTTAATAAACGACCTTTTCCAATTTCCTTAAGATGAGAATACTCACTGTGCCCGAGCGTGGAGTTTTTTGTCTGAAAGCCTGAAAAACTCCATTTCGAATCAATTGTAAATCTGCAAGTTCTAAGAGAGACAATAATTTTATATTTTGGTACAATATTATGACTGACTTGCTTTGTGAGGGGGGGGGGTACTCTGTCTCAAGTTTATGCTTCTACCAGAGAGTTGGATGTATCGGGAGTTGTGAGGTGGTTGGGGAGGTGAGATTGGATGGTTAGGGTTTGTTTCAGAAGTTGAGAGGACGGTTTCTTTTGTAGCCGTCGAGGAGGCCGGGGCGGGTTGATATAGACGCGATGTGTGGGAAGGGGGACGATGAAATCGAATGTTTGAGTTTGTGTATTCGAGAATGGACGGGATGTTGGTGGATTTCCTGATGGTGTGGTTGCTAACGTAGAGGGGAAGATTGGTGATTTTGCGGAGAGTAGTATTTTGAACGGATTCGATGAGGGACCAGTTTGTGTTTGAAATATTGGAGGCGTAAGTTAGGATGGGGCGCGTGTAGGCTTTGAAAATGTATAATTTGGTTCTGATGGAGAGTAGGCTTTTTCTGTTTAGCATGGGGAAGAGGAGGAGGCCTGCTGTTTTAGTTTTGTTAACAACGAACTTGGAGTGGGCTGAGAAATTGAGATTCCTGTCGATGACAATATTATGATGTCAATAATCAATATATAATATGTACGACGATTTGTGCTCGTTCAATTAATACCTATATAGGACAGTGATATTATATAATACCTACTATTACGATATAATGATACAGATATCATTATATCGTCATCAAAATATACACTATCCGGCGTGTACAAGGTCTCGCCCTACGTCTCGTGGTCGGGACTATAATCGCCGTGGCTTCGTCATATTACCTATTTTGTTGAACGACACCCACTTTAAAATATGACGTCTGTTACAATAATGAAATTTTATCATATGGGATATTGACTAGTACGTAATAAAATAAAATTATTGATTATCGATTATCATTAAATAGGTATATAATAATGTGTATATATATATATTAGTAAAATTGATTAAATATTATATTACATATAGGTAATAGGCGTATAGTTATAGTTTTGTTATAACTGGGTCGCATCGTCCTTAATGTTTTTCTCGGCCAAGTAGGTATTTTGTCGTTGGCTAGTCGGTGGTATTAATAATTCACGGCGCGCATACCCTCAATAATATTGGCTTCGGACGGTTCACCCCTGCTAGCCCGGCGACGACGAGTTCAATGTTCGCGCGGGGGCCACGACAGCTATTTTTCTTTCCGGTTGTGTTTTTCTTTCGTCAGCGTGTATAATAACTTTTCATGTCGACAAAAAACGTTCGCCGTCCGTTGTCGACATGGTGCAGGCCAGCGAACAGACCGCCGCCGATCAAAGACGCAGTGTATTTACCGTCAAAGGCCATCCGCATTCGATCACGATCGCTACCGAAGAGCCAGCCGAGTTAATTCTTCCATCTATAGACAGATACCGGTAAATGCGTACCTGTGAAATAAATAATAATAATAATAATAATAGACTTTCCGTTTTAGAAACCAATATAATTTCGCACACTTGTGCGTATCAAGCCATATAAAATAATAATGTGTTGGTGGGACGTAATATAGCCGGTGAAATTCAACTTTTTATAGCAGTTAGTCAAAACGGATTAAAATTTTTTGGGTTTCGGGTTACGTGGTTAAAAAACGGTTACCTAATATTTTTTTCGGTCTAAATTTTTATGGTTAATTTTTCAAGTTGAGCATATTTTTGCTTTTTTGGGGATTCCAATAAATACTGTTCATCAAAAATGGATATTAGAATAATATACCTATCTGTTATCAGATATATATAGGTTGTGTCAATTGGACGCACTGACCCTTTTTAACTTGAAAATTTTTCTAAACTAACAAAATATGACAAAATTCGCATAATCAATTAATAATTTAGCTTATGTAAGTATTATTATAGGTACCTACTTATATTTAAATTGTCAATCTTTTATACCTACTCAATATTTTAAATTATAATACAAAATACATTAGGTATATATCAAAAAATATTTTCTGTAGGTATGTAAAAGTGCATTTAGATTGTAGATAGGTAACCTATAATAATTTTGTTTTAATCTTCATGCTAATTGTTCACAATTCAGTAAGTAATACTATTATTGTCAACAAGTATGGTCGATATGCGTATTTCGGTGCACGAGGTCCCACCCTCCAATTCGACTGATTCCCGCGGGTAATAAGTGAGGTAGCCAACGAGATTTTTCTCACTGGTGGCATTTGGTCTCTGGCGCATGATATAGAGTAATACTCTATAGTGCAAGACGAATAATATTTTAATAATAGTCCATTAATTTGGTAACTATAATTGTCTTAGCTATCAGCGCAACTATCTTCGACCCCCTAATATGTGAAGGTGCAAACCTGAGCATATGTTTTAGAGTTTGGGAAATAAAAGTATTAAAAAAAAAAATAGATTGGTAAATTAAATAAGTAAAACTGATATTTTATATAAATATAAAAAATATAGCAAATATAGCTATTAGAGGGGTAAATTTTTTATTTATTTTTTTATCCGACATTAATGAAACAAGAGAAACTATAGTTTTATAGACAGTTTTAACAAACAAATGTATGTGTATTTATAATATTATTACATATTTTTTTATATATATACTCGTGTTTTTATTTTATGATTTATTATATATTGGCTATACAAATAAAATTTTAAGTTATCGATTTGACTGTACACATGTACAATAACTTATGCATAACAATTAAAAATTAACATTTATAAATATCATATTTTACATAACGACCAAAATAGCCTAACCATCCACTATTAACGGGTTGAGATACTCTGGTTCTGAAATAAATTATTTTAATGTCAGTATACCTATATGAATATGTGAACGATGTATAATCACAGAAATAAGTGTATAACGATGAGTTAATAAATAAAATAAACATTTTAAATGGAGGTACCTACTGCTTTTTTTATATAAAATATAAGACATTTACGGAAATCATAATTGATCAAGTCAGAAACGAGAGACATTTGATTCGAATCATATATTTGAGTGGAAGAAAACTTAAAATAGTTAAATACATTCAATATTTCAATCTAACTATACTAATAGGTCCCTTCTTCAGGTGTACTGCAAGGCAGTCAGTAATATATTGTCGTTTATCATTGAAATTATTATAAATAGCGTCTCCAATATTTTGCTTGATATTTTCGTTTCCTTAATGTCGTTGGCGATAACACAAAACTTTTTCTTAGAGTATTCTCATCTACAACAGCATATTAGTACTATGGTTTTATAGACATATAGATTTGTCTCTGCAGATTATCTTGAAACTTCACTACAGGACTTGCTCAATAATTCGCAATTTAATTGCCTTTAATTATGCTATTTATTTATTTAAATACAGTACGGGCAGACCTATATATTATTTAACAGAATTAATTAAAGAGACATGATGATGATTAATGATAAGAACTTATCAATTTATTTCATCAAAATTTAAAATAATTATACTCTAAATTTTTTTTTATTTATATAAAAATAGTATAATATATATATTATACATAATACATATATGTATACATTTATAAATTATAAACTCGTAGAAATGTTTTAGCACTTTATTTATTAATGTTCGTCGGTATGCCCCTTTATTTAATATATAATATATACTTTAGTACACATCGTCCAGAGCGAATCCACCTAAAAAAAGTCGTGAGAGGTTTTTATATGATGTATTTATACATCATATAGGTTTGACCTTTTTTTTTTGATTTTTTTTATAAATTTTTGAAACACATATCCCCTTCCCCTCAAAAAAATCGACTCCTATATCCGCCACTGTATCGTCATTAGCAACAGTTGTGACGACGAAATATAGTAAATTCTGTGCACTTCCTACAATATTGCCACGAAGCTCAAACACCACCTTGATCGATTGACATAACAAATATTTTTGCGTAAATCTGGCCAAATAATTATTCGCGATGACCTTCGGGGCAATGAAATAGCGAAAATTTCCCACGTTGCCTTGTTTTCATTATAATATAATATCGATTGATTTATAAATTGCGTACCATTGACCTCCGTCAGATCTGAACGTGTGATAAACTCAGATTGGAGATATCGTGTTTCGTACTTTCGTGCATTTTTTACCGCCTCGACCAAAATACGCCGTATACTTACACATACATATATATATTGCTTACATTATATAATATACCTATACCTCGGTAATTCTGCCCGAGGGCAACGTCCCTGCAATTTGACCGCGGTCACCCCCAGCACCAAATATATATATATACCTAAGTGAAGCCTATATACATAGCTAGGGGTAACCACGTTTTAAGTGCGCCGACAATGACCGGCGTCCGAACCCTACTGGACGAAACATTATTCGTGCACACGTCGTCGCGCTCGGGAGTTGTGTGTCCACATATTTTAGTCGCCACAACAACGCTATGTCCGAAGGTAGTCGTAACGTCGAGTTCGAGATACAAATGACCGTGCCGGTCACCACCAGACACTTGTATAAACTTCCTCCTGGGTAGTATATGTTTTTGTTTATTTATTTTTAAGAAATTTTTAAAAATATAAAAATCTAACAACTTAAAAGTATTTAAAAATATTTTAAATGTAATTTAATAAATCGGTCCCGTGTCAGTGTCCCTTTTTATTGTTATGTAATCCTTACATTTGTTAAAAAAAAAACATTTACGAAAATCTGCAAAACTATTGAAACATATTCGTTACAGTGATTTGAGAATAAAAGCATCTATTATCAAATCAATAGAAAAAAAAAACAGTTTATAGTGAATATATATTATCATTACGGTTTTTTAATTTATTGATTAAAAATTAAGTTATCGTACTTTTAAAATATAAATTTTTTTTACTGTTTTGAACTTTAATAACTGGGTTTTTAATAAGTAAATTAAATATATAAAATGAGATTCACTCCAAAATATTGTCCTCTATTGATTCGATAATAATAGTATTTTAACTCCAAAATCACTTTAAGAATTCGTTTTAACAGTTTTGCATAAACAGGTTTTTATTACTGAAAATCATCGATGTAGCGTCGTCTTAACACGAAAAAATACGCGGTATGACCCCACCATTCTCCCCGATATGGTCATAAGTTGTATTCATGTTTTTATCACAGATAATAGGAAAACAGATAGATTATTATCAATAACCTCAATAACAATTGCGAATGCTTTCATTATTTTATCTGTGGTTTTATAATGATTATAATAATTGTATTATTTGAATCAATAGTAGTTTTTATAATATGTGATATTTTGATAATACGTGATAAGCCGTGAACATGTTTATTGCTTAAGTCATAAATGTTTTAAACTGGGAGTAGATATAATCGTGAAACTATTAACTAATAATAATATATAAATATATAAATATATAAATACCTATGCATATGTGTAGCTAAATTGCATATAGAATGCGCCGGCACAGTCGACCAATTATTATAAGTAATATTTTTTCTGTATAATATTCCACATAAGTAATATATCATGATCAATTTAAAAATTCTGATTTTTTTTTTTAATTAATTTAATTCTTTATAACCTCATGCATTATACATAATTAGTAAAATATATCTATCTTCTTTTTGTTAACAGCCCAAAGGCTGGTTAACAGCAATTTTTCACACTTCTACGCTTTCCTTTTTAGTTTGTAATATGATCTGCTGTCGGTATATTTTAATATTTTACTAATGAAGTCCAGATGGGGTCTTCTTCTACTATTTTTTCCCTCTATGGCACCTTCTATTATTCTGCTAAGTAGTCTAATTAGCTTGGCCCTTATTGTTTTTAAAATCTTCAGAAACCTTCTGGTTTCTCCGACTTTTCGAAGAACTTTTTCATTCGTTATATTGTATTTTGTCCAGCTTATTTTAAGCATCCGCCTGTAATACCATGTCTCAAACGCTAGAAATCTCTATATATCTGTATATGCTTATAAATGTCCAACGTCCGCATGTACTTAAATTAATCTATAATGACCAATCAGATTATCTGATTAGATGATTTTAACTAATAAAGGCATATTAGGCATTATAAATAGATCCCGAAAACTCCCGGATTCGCGTAGTCTTGACCTCCACATACATTCTCTTATCGTTATGCAATACTCAAAAGGCGTAGATGCAGCAACGCTCGTCGGAACTCGTATCGGTACAGAGTCGTCTAAGGACCACCAACACCTAACCTTCAAGATTCGTACCTTTCTTCAAGATGAAGTTTTGATTAAGTTCGACTTTGGAACCCCCCACCAACTAAGTATGATTTGCATGTCTATTATTTTACGCCGGTTCTACAATCACCACATTATAGCTAGTCTACCAATTTCCACATGGTCATATGTTTTTCACATTCGGAGGCATCCAAAGACGGAGCTTTCACAGCATGATTAGGGTCAAATTATACCCAACTTAGAATGTTGCATATCCTACCACTATTATAACTCCAAAGTCGGATAGTGCTTAAATTTCACATTGATGTTTATCTTTATTTTTTTTTTCAATAAGCAAATTTGCGACTAGAAAGAGTCAAAGTAGAAGTTTTTAAGTGGGTATACTAACGATAGAAAATTAATTTCAAATGGTACTTTTAACATGGCATTTTTCGATTTTTTCAGTATAGTTTCCTTAACTAAAATAAACCTACCTTCTTTATACGCGTTTCGGAGTAGGACTACTCTTATAAATATACATATTTATACAGTGTATACACTATACATACTTACATTTACATTTATATAATTATCTATTTTTATTCAATGGGGAAGGAAGCAAGACGGCTTTCTATTTTTATTCAACGCCAAAAATAATAATATAATAAAATGTATAAATATATAATATTAACACATTTAGACCAAAGCCCAAAGGAACGATTGACCAACTTTCTCTGCCTATACCCTATTCAACGTGCTTCCCTGGCTTTTTAGATTATGAGAGTAGCCAGGAGCTATTGATTTTACAATGATGTTTACTTTTTTTCTGTGAACAACTTTTCAACCAGAAGGAGTCGAGTATGAGTTTTAGAGTATGTTGAAGATAGCAAATTGATTCTAATCGGTACTTTTGAAAGATAATTTTTTGATTTCCCCTAGTAGTTTGCTTAAGCGTAAAGAAAAACTACCTTTTATATAATGTATGCAGTATGAAATATTTTATAAATATAAGGAAAATAACAAAATAACAAATAAATAGTTGTTATAGTAACATTTTTAATTGGCTATTTAAAGGTCAAAAGTTATTTTATTTCATTTTAATAATTTTAAAAATGATTATTCCGGACTTATCTTAGAACCGTTTTATTGAATTTTATTTATTTATTCAAACTATATACGTCCACCAAGAATATCCTATTTGATAAGCGAAGAACATCCACCCCTACTTAAGACCAGACTTTTTTATAATATATATTTATTTTTATAAGAGTATTATATTTTTTGAACACATTAATTTTTTAATATAAATAGATTAGTGTTAGAATAGATATCGTAATAATTTACTTATTGTAATATTAATATAATATCTATTATTATAAGTTATAATATTTATCTACGAACTATGGTTGAATGAACTTAAAACATAATGCAATTGTACTCGTATGATTTTATGTTTTAACATGAATATAATAAAGTAAATAAATATATATTATTGCTCATGATATTCACTTGAGAGCCTATATAATTTATCATAAGATTTCTATTTTTTGATATTTAATCATTTGATCATAACAATTAACAATTGCTACAAATAATTAAAAAAAAATTTAGATACCTAATCACGAATAAACATAAAAAATAAAAACAATAATTTAAAAATACTATGTGCCTATTTATTACTTATACAGTTGCATAACAGTATACATTATAACAACATAATAGCTAAATTTATAATTTATTTCTGATTTCATCGGACATAAAGTTTAAAAATAATGTTATATTTTACGATAATTAATGTTTGATAATTTTAAATTTATGCAAATTAGTAAATTATACATAGGTATATTATATGCATTATATTGCAGATACGTTAAAAGGCCAGTTTAAGAAATGAAATTAAAGCTTTAATTAATGATATACCTACGAATTATAGTAAATAAGTACCTATTTTATGTATAATGTTATATAGGATGTAGTTTTAAAATATAGTATAGGGATTAATTATTTTTAACATGTACCTAATTCATGTTCTGAAAATATTGTTTTTATAAAAAATTGCAATTTAAAAATATATAATCCATTCAAAAATGGTAAGATCAGAAAAAATATAATGAATCATTATACATAGTAACTAGTATTTTAAAATTTTGTTTGAAAGAAAAATCTATACTTTCTCATGTGTTGGTTATTTTTACCTACAAAGAAAATATGTAAAGTTTATCGATCGAAGTTGAGGCTAGGGTCAATGAAATTACAGACACGCGTATGGTGAAAATATGAAATTCAGTATTTCCTTCTTGGTTGATATCTATACTAAACTACAAAAGTAGGTATTATCAAAAATGATTGCGTGACAATTACTTTTTGACCCATTTAAAAATGTATTTTTGTTTTTATTTCTATCCAAATAAAGATGCGAATGTAACAGAAATAAATGGATTTTTTAATTAGGTTATGCTTAAAATATAAATAGGTCATGGCTATAATATCACAATGAACCTAAGAAATACAATTATTTTTATTTTTATTTATTTAAATAAAAACATATTATATACAAATTTTATATAATATTTATTATTTAGTTTATTATTAAAACAAGTTATTTTATTATAAATTTACTATTGACTCGCTATTCATAACTATATTATATTACCATGGCTACACGGTTGTAACTCAGGCTTAACATACAACAATACATTCATAGTTTCAAACTTCTAAAGGTATAAAATAATAAAATGTAAATTATTTCAAAATAATCTAAAATAACTTTTTCCAGACATTTTATTTAATAAACTTTTATTTTAGTGACGTACTAATGTCATGGATTAATAAAAATAATCATCCCTTTTTTAATGACCCATTTTTTCAGTAAGTATATATATATAACATACCTAAAACATTATATAAAATATACGACATGGGTATTATAGGTGCTTATGTATTATCGTTACTTTAAAATAAAAATATTCTAAATCAATATTTTTTTGGCATCCATTGTTTTTGGAATTTCTTCAATCTGATTATTATTTACAGAATAATATGAAAAAGTTCTATTTCTTGCAAAATAAGTAATCGATGAGACAATAAGATAATTATTTATTAAAACTTTTACATTCTCAAATATTTGGTTTTTTAGAATCATATATACCTACCATATGATTAATATTACATTGATAGCTAATCTATATTTAATTGTTATTTTTATACGATCATATCATAATTGTATATGTAATATTTCACTAAAATCAATCTTTATCAATAAAATAATTGTTTTTGGTGAGAATGTGAGATGGAGGTGTTAATTTTAACATTGAAGCATACAAATTGCTCAGAATTTAGGCATTAAATTGTTTTTATTTTTGATATGTATAATTATTATAATATGGTACAGTGTGTTGTATGTACATTATATAGTATAACATACTAATTTAGTTATATCTATCTATGGTAACAAATATTAAAATTAGTTTTAAAACTTTATTAAGATACATTTGTTAAATATTCATGTTATTTTAAAATTAGACTGTCTAATAACAGACCAACAGGATGGATAGTTCAACAAGAAGTTGCTCGTATGATGGACTCATTGTTAGATCCTTTTTCATCATTTGCATCATTTTCTAAGCCTGTTCGGCGAACAAATCAATCATCAAAACGATCACATTTTTACAGATCCTCGTCACAGCAAACTCAGACACCAAATGTTGCACCCAACCATAATCGTGTAAATAATGGTAAAATACAATTACTAAATAATTATTTAAAATACAATTATGTTTGCTAATTTAGTTACTCAACTGCATGTGTCAGATGTATTAAATACTTCTAAAAAGTTACTAGTTAAGATTATCTATTATCTATTTAAATAGTTTAAATATTATTTTTAGATAATCGATCCAACAATAATCAGCAACAGTTTAAACCAAATGGACCATCAGAAAAATGGGCGGCATCATTAAGAAAAAGAGACCCAGAACTATTGCCCGCTATACATACAAGAAAGGATAGGTACCTAAATATAATTTTTAATATTCGTAGACAAATTTCATTGTATAATATTTGTTATAAGGTGTTGTTCACATCCTGGTGGGTATAGAACAAAACCTGTTATACCGCCACTAATCCATCAAACGCCGTCGACTGCTCGACCAGCAGATCAAAAAAAACCATTACAGAAAACTAAATCAGTTGTTGGTTATGAATCTCATTTAGTAGACATTATCGAAAAAGACATTTTGCAAAGAAATCCGAACGTTCAGTGGGATCGGATAGCCGGATTGAAGCACGCGAAAACCTTACTACAGGAAGCTATGGTGCTTCCAATGTTGATGCCAGATTTTTTTAAGGTTATCTATAAAATATACAAGATGATAATATATCCCAATGTCATTAGATGATAATTAAAAAGTGTATTATTACACAATATATATATATTATAATGCATGAAGTATTTTGTGATAGCCGACAGGTATAATAGTATTTTATAGTAAGCATAAAATATAAATTTATTATACTATCGTCTATCACTCAATACTACAGAGAAATTCAGAATTATTAACTCATTCAATGATCAATTATATCAATATATATTATATAGTAAACATACTTATACCCAACGGCGTATTTAGAAATTGTTTAAAGGGGGGAGGGATGAAATAATGAATTATAAGGTAGCAAAGCCCCCCCCCATCATCCAACATTATATTATATCTGTATGTTTTAAATACTGATAAACCGTAGTCTCCGACTCAAGTATAATTATAATCGGTTTTTTAACATTATTTTTTTTTATATATTATACGAGTATATTGACTTTTTTTGATTGAAGAGTGAAACACATTTAAATTTTTTATAAACTCAAAAACTCATTAGAATATAGTAAGTACTCAATATCAATAAAATTCTATTCTAACACAACAACAACATAAAAATTAATAAGATAAATAAAAGTATCAATAAAACATAGTATAATTTAACATTTATTAGCATAGGCCATAGAGAATAAAGATACATATATTAATTATTAATTATCAAATATGCCTATATTAATATGAATATATAAATATAAATAAATTATAAATATATAAATATATATTTATAAATGAAATTATATATAAATGAAATTTATTTATAATAAAAACTTAAGTATGCCGCAAAAACACAATACTTTGTACCTACTTGTTCTATATAATAGATAAGTAGTAGGTATCTCTATTATGTAAATATAATATCAACAACTTCCAACTAGTATACGGGATATGGCGAGACGTGCGTTTTACAATCTTGAATTTTAAATATTAATATCTACATTTTATAAATTATTATGCCTGCCCATTTCATGTTCATAATTTTCATTATTTTGTAGGTATTTTTACAAACCATTCATATTATTATAATATATATATATAATAAATCCCTCTTTGGGCTTGGACTTGGGATTTTTATTATCTTTTATAGAAATATATATTATCCCCTATATTTTCATTTTACTATATATTTCCATAAAAAAGAAGCCTAAACCCAAGGGAGTTCTATCCCCCAAATCCTCTCCCCGTAAATACACCGCTGCTTATACCTAATTATTAAAAGACTATAAATGGTATTTAAATGTATTTCACCTAATATAAATACCTAGTATCTAAATACTATTAGATACTAATTTTATATTAATATTAAATACTAAGTACTAAATTTTTTCGTATTTTATAAATATCATGATTGCAATATTTTAATTTGAAAAATATTATAATAGTTTAAAGACTTTACGTTTTATTTTTATTGGATTTACTTATACATCTTATATTTAAGATAACCAATAATATTGGGTTTATAGGGTATTCGAAGGCCGTGGAAAGGTGTTCTAATGGTTGGTCCTCCTGGTACCGGGAAAACAATGTTAGCGAAGGCTGTAGCTACTGAGTGTGGGACGACATTTTTCAACGTTTCGTCATCAACAATGACGTCTAAATATCGAGGAGAATCGGAAAAATTGGTCAGACTATTATTTGAAATGGCAAAAATACATTCCCCGTCTACAATATTCATAGATGAAGTAGATTCTTTGTGTTCTTTAAGAGGTTCTGAAGGTGAACACGAAGCTTCTAGAAGATTTAAAGCGGAACTTTTAATTCATATGGATGGATTAAATTCTGCTAGGTAAAAATACTAAAAACAATTACGAATATTAACATACATATTATTTAAATATATATATAATGTATAGCAATGAAGAAGATAATCAATCTATTATGGTATTGGCGGCTACTAATCATCCATGGGATATTGATGACGCTTTTAGAAGACGTTTTGAAAAAAGAATATACTTGCCATTGCCAAATGGTACGTAATGAGTCATTACTAATTACTAATGACGTAACTAAAATATTAGAAAAATTGTACATTATTATTTTCAAGCTATACATTTTAAATACGATTAAACTAATTATATTATTATATAATAGTTTATAGCAGTTTAGTTAAATTGTGTTTAGTAAAATTTACTTCAAGTAATTAATTTCCAGACGAGTCACGGATAACGTTATTGAAATTATGTTTGGAAAGTGTAAACCTTGATGATTCGTTTGATTATCGATTCGTAGCTAACAAGTTAAGAGGCTATACTGGATCAGACATAGCTAATGTTTGTAGGGATGCAGCTATGATGGGGATGAGACGTAAAATCGTTGGACAAACTCCAGACCAAATCAAGAATATAAAACGTGCTGATATTGACTTACCAGTAACGATACAAGATTTCAATGAAGCTATAGAAAGGTGCCGAAAAACCGTTACTGGACATGACATTGAAAAATATCAGTCGTGGATAGATGAGTTTGGTTCATTTTAATTATTCAATGATCTAAATGTAATTTTAATTTTTGTCCTATATATTATGTACGTATAATGTATATTGTTTATATTATAATATATATAGATATTTTATATGTAATATTATATGTAATATTGATGTATTCATTTAATAGATAGGTAAGTGCGGCTTACAAGAATATCTTTATTAAATTAAAAACAGAGTAATTCTTTTATTTATTAATAATTTATACGGGTAGATTAACATTTTATTATAATATGTGGTATAATGAATTTTTAAATCATCATCAAGCTCTTTTTACTCAATTGCATTGTATAGATTAAAAGAGGATTGATATAATATTTAAAAACGTATACATTTTATGAAAAAATATTGGTATAATTTTGTATAGATTACAATAATGTAATATTATGTTTGTTGCAGTTTAATAATCAACATGTGATAATTTTAATGGTTTTATAATATACATGATTTATATAATATAATGTATGTATATAATAAATGTATATTTGTATAAAATGTACGTAGCTCGTCAATTTTGGACCTCATTGGTTCATCAGAAAGGATTTTTATGGAAATCCCTTGGATGGGATTATGATAAAGTTCAAACCAAAATTATCCCTCTAGAATTGTGTTCCTATCACCAATAATGTTTGTTAGGTATAGCGAATTCCAGATAATTTTGATTTGAACTTTATCGATTTATAGATTTATAGATTCCAAGTAAAATATCGTTTCAAAAAAAAAAAAAAAAATAGATTCAATAATTATATGTTCAAATTTTCAAATATATCTAGTACTTTCAAATAGGTATAATATAATATAATATCTATATATAGCTATAATAGAATTTAATAATTTTAAACAGGTAATAAATAATGATTCTAATGAACGATGGTGAATATATTACCATCATATATTGTATAATATAACATATTAAGTAAAAATACGAAATTATTTTTGAAATACCCGTCCAGTGTTGAAATTAAAAGTTTAAAACCCATTTAATAATAATTTTTTTTTTTTAATTTTAAAATTTTATAATGAATTTTTTTTAAAAAAAGGTCATCAGTTTGATGGAAAATAAATAAGTATACACACGCGAATACCTGCTAAACGCCAGCAAACATAACAGTTGAGTATTTTAATGTAAAAACATTATTTTTAAATAAAACTCTAATTATTATATAATGCCTATTCACTATTAAACTGGCATAACTCATAATTGTTCAGTTAATAAATCTCGATTTTTACGAATCGCGCACACTGTAACTAATTTATCGTCATTTTATTCGATTACAAAATTATCTTTGTTGTCATCGCCGTAGAATTTTCCATCTGATATTATTATATTATTATAGCTATATTATAATAGCAGCTTATTATCTACGTCGATTTCGAGCGGACAATCTTCGTTCATGGATTACATCATCTATGCTACATTGCTCACATTGCTGCCATATTACATATGTATTAATATTCCATATTCGTAATGCATTTATAAATATAAAATATATTGTAACGCAACGATTTGGACCAAATTTTAGAGGAAGTGATAAAGAATATTATTTGGACTTAAATATTATATTTATGTATACATATACTTATATTTATACAAATGTGTTTAATGTACCTAAATTAAACACATACGACATTAATATACCAGCTATGTAAATAAATATAACATTGTTGTTACTTGTTGAGCTGTAGCTGGTACCTACTTATTTATTTAAAAGAGGCGACCCTAGTCTTAACACTACATGGTGGGTATATAGGTAACTACTTGAATTTAAAACTAATTGGAAGAGGGACGTAAAAGTGCGGTCCTGAATATTCAAATGTCTATAGACTCCATATATTACTCTATATACTTTATATTATCAACACTTGAGTAGGTCTATATGTTCCTATACAGTACCTCATCATCAATCACCCGACATTTCATAACAAAAATATATAAAATAAACAAACATAAAATAACAAAAATAAATAAACAACTCTTTTTTTTTTTTTTTTTTAAGAAAAATATTAAATACAAGTTACATGCATATATTATTGTATAATAATATGAGTAAATTTGAGTACCACCTATAATACCTATAATTATACTACAGTACCTACACACATATATATATACTGCAGCTGCAATATGGCGGATCTAGGAATTTTTTTTTAGAGGACAAAATTGTTTATAATAATAATAATGAGTCATATAATCATTATTACCTCATATTATTACAATAGTCACTATGAATGTATGACTCCCAATGGGAGGAGTTCGGCCACCCCCATCGAATCCGCCACTAATACCTATACGCACAGTTATAACCGATATATTTATAGGCTATGACTGTACCATTTAAAATACTAAAATTTACTTTTAAGTACTACTTTTAAATAAAATTGACTTTTATTGGTAGCGGTGTTTCTCTTATACACTCTATCTGTATCGAAATTTAGACATTATTTCTATTTCTAACGCCCCGCGATCGATCTAATAATCCGATAAGGATTCCGAAAACTGATCTGAATTTATTTTGAAGTATTCATTATTAGAACGAATTCCCCACTTTTTAAATTGTTTCTCCACAAAAATTTACAATATGTCAATTTTAAAAGTAAAAATAAAAATTCAAATATACCTATTAGCTTAATTTTAGTGGGATTAAAAAGGATCAAAATTACTATTGAAAATTTAAGAGAATCTATTAATCTATAAATAACGCAAACTTAACAACGAATTTTGATCAGTTTTCAGAATCCTTATTTTCGCACTAGTTCGATCGGAACGTTGGAATTAGTCAATATAATACGTATAAATTGTTATGTTAAGTACGTGATAAAGAGAAACAGAAAATGGCATTTTCCAATCCCCTTCATTTTTTATATGTTAGGTAATTTATAATATATTTTATAGTTGGATAAATTCAGAAGAATCAGACAACTGTATTCTAGTAATATCTATATAGTATAACTATATACTTACCTATATTGTACTTGCTTATATTTTGTGATATCCTATATAATTATGTCACGTTGCAGTCTTACAGGACCTTGAATTATGTGCAGTATACTAATTATGTAGGTACCTACCTATGACCTTAGATATATATATTTTTTAATGTCATCATAAAATAAAAAAATTATATATAGGTATATATTAAAATCACATTACTTTTATAGTACAAAATATTTAAATATGATACCATATATCACGGACTAAGATAAAATTAGTTATCTATACCCCACGCTATAATAATAATAGTTATCTAAATTATTTAATTATTATTTATCTTAGTCCGTGACTGCCATACTACATGATCAGATTAAAAAAATTAAAACAGAGGACATATACTGTCAAATAATATTTTAAATGCGTTAATATAGGTTAACAGGTTAATTTGTACGTCAGTAAAAAGTAAAATTTATAAATAATTTATATATATATAATTTATAAATAGTACAATAATTATTATTTTATAATCTTGATGTTTTTTTTTTGGCTTATTCCGTATCAAATATATAAATAAAATAATAATCAATAGATACATTAACTAATATTTTGTATATATTTTTACCATACATTTTTAGGTTTTAGATTCTGAGAATAGTGAGAAATAATGTATTGGTTATTACTTATTGGAAATAGTAGTGTAGGTATAGGGCCGGATTTTGGCCTATTATATAAGATCTATATTCTATATTATTACTTTTATGCTCGTATAATATATATATGTTATCGAATAGACATTTTCTGGTAAAAATAGCTATTTGATAACAAATTCATTCGAATTGGTACTTTAGAAAGGTCATTTTTCGATTTTTCCAGTAGTTTTGTTCAGCGTAAAGGAAAACTATCGAAAATTATTGTAAATAAAAAAATGATAATACTATAGGCTTAAAATGTATACTGAACATTGTAGCTCAGTTTTAACATAGTAAAATTTTAAAAACTTTTTTGTCCATTTTTTAGTAATTACTAATTTATAAAAAAAAATGTAAATATGACTTTTATGTAAATAATACTGTAAACTGTAGTAGGTATATAGGTATACACTATAGGTACACAGGAGACCGTTTTTTTTTTGCTTATTAGATGCCATATAGATAACTACAATAACCACTAGGTACTTTAGTGTGATAATATTGTAAAACTGATTAATGTATATTATACAAAAAATTATAAAAAAATTTAGGAATTTGAGTAGGGCATGGCCGCCGCCCTCTTTAAAGCCATCACTGTTCCACAGTAGATAAGTACCTATAGTTGTTTTCCATCCTCGTCGTTCGGACTCGTTCAGTCGTAGTTGCCTCCGTACACTATCGTAAACGTTGACCGCCATATCGTCATCCGTCGATGTAGTGGTACGGCATGGCTCAGCTAGATTGCGTTGGCTGTACGTAAAACTGATAAAAATAAAGGTTAACAAAACATTCAACAAACGTAAAAAGAAAAACAATAATAATTCACTGCAATTTCTTTTAATTTCTTAGTTAAATAAAACAATCGAAGTAACTATAACTCTAATATAATATGTGCCAAATTGCCTGTTCGTCAACGCCGTCTTAGTGGCGTGTGTAAAATACGTGAAGTGGGAATATTTTCGGCACGTAGATACGAATGAACCGCTGGGACGGCCAATAGAAATTTTTTAGTTATTGATAATAATCGGTTTAATAATATGGAAACCGTAGATCTTACGCAAGAACAGGAGCAGGTGAGTGTTGTTGTCTTGAGACTTGAGTGACTAATGTATTATTAGCGCGGATTCGCATATTGACAAATCTATACGCCTGTTGCTCTGCATTCCACATACCCACGTCTTGAGTTCCCTTCGTCTTTTATTGTACAGGCTGTAGACGAATTCATTGATACGATCAACCGCAAGCGTAAATCACAAAACAAATTGCCAATCGATCGGTTGTCTGCGATTAAATTTTTGTCGGCAAGAAAATTTGATGTTGCAAGAGCTGTATTGCTACACGAGCAGCATGAAGAAACCAGACAACGTGAGGGTTTGTTCGAGTTTAATTGTGCTATTGAACCATTGAAAAGTGAAATTCGAACTCAGAAGTTTACAATATTGGTAAAGATTAATTGTCGATTTAAGGTTTATGTATTTTACTTACCTATTATTTATAGTCGTCACGAGATTCGACAGGTGCTGCTATTGCTGTTTTTACAGCACGTTACCATATACCAGAATTTTCATCCCATCAAACAACATTGCAGGTATGTACCATACAAATAAACCTTGTAATAAAATAATAAATTAAACTTATTTATTATTGTAATTAGGGTATTGTTTTTCAACTGGATATAGCTCTTGAAGACGTTGTGACTCAAAAATGTGGGTTGGTGTTTATATATGATATGTCTGATTCCAAGTATTCAAATTTTGATTATGAACTGAGTAAAAAAATCTTAACATTACTTAAAGTAAGTCTATTGAATATTTTATTTAAAAAATGTATATAACTATACCTTTACTTAACTAATAAATATTAAATAGGTAGTTGTTCAGAAATCTGATAAAAAATTTTATTTAAAAATTGTTTGACAAAAAGTATATATAATTTTTGATATTTGATATACCTAACGAACTTGATTAAAATATTTGAACTTGAGTAGAAGTTCAAACTTGGCAAACTATTTTGTATATTTGAACGTCAACCCAAAAATGATGACATTTTTTTTTTTTTGCTTTTTGCTTATTTTTGAAATTTGGTTTGAATTCAAAATTAAACTATAAGTTTGGTTTAGATTCAACAAACAAACTAAAAGTTCAGTTCGACACCTAAATTTTGAGTTTTACCCACCTCTAATTTAAATATTTTTGTTTGATACTGTATTAAGAAATAAATAGAATTGATAATAATGATTATTATAATATAATAGATAATAATAGTAATTCATTTAAATATTCATTATATATGATAATTTTTATTTCAAACTTTTTTAATCGAACTTTTTATCTGGGATTCAGTTGTTACACATAATTTCAATAAAGGTAAATCCATAAGGATTGTTATATCTAATATATTCATATGGATTCCATATATGTTATCAAGCACTTAATACTTGTTGCATCATAGTATACTGTGCAAGGTGGTCCATTTAAAACAGAAAATCAAAGAAAAACACACATTACATCCACAAAAAAATTGCAAACAATTCCTAACTAATAATAAATGTTTAAACTAGTAATAGTATGCAAGCATATTCCTGTTTCTTTGAATTTTGGCTATATTTTACACTTGTGATACAATTTGTACAAGTGTAAGCTTTAAAAACTAAAGTATTATTGGTAATGATTAAACAAATTAATTATAAAGTCTTTCAACACAACGTACACTACATTTCACTAATGAGCATACATACGTGTGGTATCTTGTTCCTTACCCTTCCGCTTCACTACTGACTTGTCTAGCATTTTCAGGTTACTATACTAGCATATTATGGTTTACTTCTAGAGTTTCATAAACAATGTGTAATGTTTTGAATGGATCACCCCGTAGTTTGTAATACACTACAGAACAAATCATAAACTACACTGTGTTTTACATTTATTTTGATTGCCATGTTCACTTATATAAAAATCACTTGATGACAACTGATGCTGAGTTTCTCTCTATTGTAATACAGATATTGATATGATTGAATGAGGTTAGGTAGGAGATAATGCGGTGCATGATGCATTTTGTATAAATGATGTCTTGCAAAATATAATATAGCAAATCTTTACGTTAGAAGTGAATTTCCAAACAATGAAATGTTTTATTTTCATAATTATTTATAAATACTAGATACATATTATATTCTTATACATAGAAAGATCTTATGATTATGTATGTTTATATTTATGATTTTACTTTGTATAATAATACAATAATTTTATTTCTAAACATTTCCATTGCAAGTTAAAACTATACCATATAAAAGTGTTATGAGTGTTGTGTTGTGTTCATAAGAAATAAAATAAATATTTGAAAACTCAAGTTTAAATTTGTATAATTTGCTTGAAAAAATAAACAAATTATATTGTTGTACTATTCATTAATATAATATTATGTTGTTTTTAATTTCAAAATATGTATAATGGTATAAACTATTATGATTATATTATTAATCTATTAAAGTAAATTTAAAATAATATTGACCACAGTCTCATTTTCATCATTCAATATGTATTCCAACCATATCATCATCAGTAAAGTAGATATAATTAAATTAACTTTTTGTATTTAATGTTGGTCAATATATATTATAATTACTGAGTATAACTAATTGTCAAATTATTTTATATTAAAAATCTCCATCCACTCATAGTGAATAACCCTGAATTCAGTTTAAATTTACCAATGATACACCATATGGATAAACAAAATTATATAATTACCGATTATATAACAATTAAGTTCATTTTATCAATCGTCAGTTAAACTCCGTTTAAAGTTAATCCTCGGTTTAAGTAGAAATGTGATTTTATTATCACTGGTTTAAGTTTTAACTGGCCTTTAACCACAGACTAAGTTAACAGAGATATTTTGGTCAGTTGAAATTTAAATGTTGTTTAAGTTCAATATTATCAACAAGATTATAGATATAGTGAATTTTGCAATTTTATTAGTTAGATAGGTAACATATTATATTCTCATACCCACATAGGTTTTTATTATTTAAAGGTAATAAATAATAATAAATATCAAAGTAAGTATTTACTTTATTATTTTTACGATTATCAGATTATACATGATTATTATCTATAGTCAATTCCGGATGAAAAAATTATTATTAGCAGTAGTAGTGACGAAGACATTAATTTTTTGATTTATATGAATCAAAATTTAAGACTTCATAGACCAAGATTTACCGTAACAGCAACTGCTTTTTATTGGCCAAAATATGTTTTTGTCTAACTTCCAAGTCAACCAAAAGTTCTAATTCATTATTAATGAAATTTGTAGAACATTCTTATTTGACTTTAAATCTTGAAAAAATAATTAATATGTTTTACAAATATAAGAAAAATATGAAGTTTAGGTACATTAATATCAATTATCATTTAAATAAACGTTAAAATTACATGAAATAACAATATCATCACAACACATCAATTTTAATTTCGATAAAAAAAAAAATGTGTGAGAATAAAATAATTCTCTAAATTTTCATTATTAATAAATCTTTGGTTTGTTAAACCTAGTTTACTTAAATCTTAAACCTAGATTAATTAAACAGTAATTTAACCAATGATTGATAAAATGGCCCTTAATGTAACAAAATAATCTATTTCGTATTTATCTGTGTGTAAATATGGTTTATTATTTACAAAATATAATGTTTTTTAATTTTAATGTTTAGTTTTACTAAAAATAATGATTTCATTTAAATATAAGTAGCACTTGCATATATATATAATATATATATATATTAATTTGTGCAATTGTAATTTGTACTCTTAAAATTAAGAATTAAAGTACATTAAAGGATTAAGTAAAAAAAAATACCAATAATTGTATTTTGCACATCATTTTTTTGTATTACTAATAGTCAAATTGGAATTATAATTTTTGATAATTAGAGCTTATTGATTTTCATACACAAATAAAACTCGAATTGCATTTTAATATTAAAACATTTTTGTTTTTGGCTTATATTCTATGACTCGTGTTGTATACTCAATAATATTTAGGAATTCCAAAGATGCTTTGTTTGTATGGAAGGCTAATGTTAAATAGTACTATTCAAGTATTAAATAGTTTGAGACTTTAATACTTTTGCAACAATTGATATTTATAATATTTATTTGAAGTACCTATTTTATTAAAATATATTTTAGTTTTGAAAATTTTATTATAATATAATTTATAAAATTTTATTTCATAAAAATTGATAATTTTACATTTTGGTATTAATTGAATTATTAGAGATAAAATTGTTTTTATTTTATCTTATCAATGATAGAAATGTACTAATGAAGTTAATTATATTTTTGTTATATATTATTAAAACTAGTTTCATAATGTATTTACTATAATAATAATCTTTAATTCCTTGGGTCATAACAAATTACTTGATCTGGAATATAATGAATAGAGATTTCAATACACTATACATTTAACCCTGACAAAAAAAAGTTCTACTCTTATATTTCAAATAAATTAACCACACTCAATTAATTGGCAGTTCATCTAGAAAGATTAAATGAGTATTAATTTATCTTTTATAACTAATTAAATGATTATAATTTAATCTAAATTATTTAAGTAATAAACAAATTATTAAATTAAACTATATACATATATATTTGCATCTATTTATTGATAATTATTAATTATTATTAATTATTATTATTATTATTATTATTATTATTATTATTATTATTTGGTTATTTGAAGAAACATAAAGCATATTAATTAATTTAAATAGTTATTGTCTCATTATTAATTGAAAAACTCCCAGTTTTATTAGCAAAATTATACAATGTATATAGGATTTCAATAATTTTTTTATAATTATTAGGAGGATAAAAAATAAAAGTTCTCAAACCAGATTTATTTTTGCAGCAACTAATAGATTTTATATATTGTAGTTTTATTGATTGCGATTAACAGATTTTTATTTTAAAAATCTTACTGAAAATACTATCAGTAGTCAACTAAGGATCACCACTCGTAATCCATGCTCCCAACTATATTATATTTATAAATAACTTTTAGTGTGGATTATTAAGAAAGCTAGATATAAAGTGAAGAACAATTTTCGTTTATTTTTAAACAAATATTGCCATTATGCGATTAAAAATAACAATATATAAAACACCTACTTTTAAAATATTTAAATATTTTGAAATTGTTGAATTTTCATTTTTCTTAAAATTACCTATATAGAACCTATAAGGGGACTTTATTAAAATGCCCAAGTATTTTTTTACACTTAACAATGACATTTGATATTCTTATTTGTATTATTTAATACGATTAGTTATTTCTTATCATTTTTCGCTAAAATATATAATCTTTATCACTCTAACATTATATAACATTCTATATTATAGTAAGTATAATATATTTATATAAAATATAATATTTGATATTAAAATATTATCATGTATTATGTTTTTGTACTTAGCAATAGTATTTTTAATTTTATATTTTATATTTTGAGTAATGTGAGGAATATATTGGTTTTATAATGAAGTATTTTTTTAGTGTTGTATTAATTTTTTGGACTAGGATTTGTCAGACATTTTGGAGCAAAACCTTGATAGTAAATTTATTCTAGTTGGTACTTTAAGAGGTCATTTTTTAATTTTTAATAATATACACAACTTTACTGCAAATAGCTTTTTATATGCAATGATTTAACTTTTCAAATTTAAAATAATAATAATATACTTTATATATAATATTTTATCTTGTTCGAGGACCAAACAGATGATGGAAAACCTTCCACCATAAATGTTGGACTCCTTTTTTTTCCCTTGGATTTTTGTCTGTGGCCTTTTATTACGTATATACATCATTTAAAAAACTCATTAAAAGTAAGGTGTAAATCCTTAGTGAATATGTATAGGCATAAAAAAAAAATGGCTAGACATATTGATTTGTAATGTATACTATGTAGTATGTAGTGATTGGCAAATCCTTCCACCGTATGAACCGATATTAAAAGGAAAGCTTATCTTGAAAACTCATAATCTTTTCTGTACATAAGTGTTTGTAAATTTTTTTTTAAATTGAAATACTGTCATTCATGTCATTATCATGTAAAAATATGCACTCTTTCACATGTTGATAATTATAATTTCTATAATAAAAATATTAAGATATTATACCTATTTTTTCAACTTATTTATAAAAAATAATTTTTCAAGTTATCTACCCTTGAAAAACTTGGTTGCACAATTTGTTTTTATCTTTGAAATAAAAAAGAGATCATAATTAATTTTAAAATTACTTAGAATAATAATTTTTAATTTGCGTTATTTGTATGTACCTATTACTTTCAATAATTAAAAGTGTAATATATATATATTATATATATAATAATATAATATAATATAATATATAATTATTATATGTTCACAATTTTTAAAAGTATACATGAAGTGTTAAAGAGAAACCCATACCTTATACAATGGAATATCAATTCTAGATAGGTATATCTATGACAAAACTATCCAAATGTCAATCAATGCTTTATGATAAAATGTAAAAAATTAATTTGATTGAAAATATTCAATGTGAAAAGCAATAAATAACCCTAATGATAAACAAATATAAATTTAGCTATATTAATTCATTTTTATGACTGAAATGTATAATTTCAATAGGTATAACATTTACTAAGTAAAAAATAAATTTGATTGAAAATATTCAAGTGAAAAGCAATAAATAACCTTAATGATGAACAAATATAAATTTAGTTATCTTAATTCATTTTTATGACTGAAATGTATAATTTCAATAGGTATAACATTTACTATGTTAAAATAGATTATTATTATTAGGTAGATAATTAATAATCTATTTTGTGATTAAAAATTTGGTACCTAATCCATTTATTTATCAAATAAATATAAATAAATAGTAAATTCTTAGAAGCCAACCAACCGAACTACTGAAAAATACTTTTTATGCAAAATGTTGACTAAATGGTACTAAGTCTTAGGTGTCAATTGAAATTGCACCATTTAAAAACTATGAATTTATTTATTTTTTTTTTAAAACGATAACGTTCATAGCATTGTTCTTAAAAAAAAAAATAATACATTCATATTATGAACAGCTAATTTTAATTTGTCCTTTCCAAAAACTGTAACTGTATACTTCTGGTATAAATATTATACACAATATAATGAATACGTTTTAATTATTATGTTCTAAGAGTATATCAAGCTTTACTGATTAAAATTAAATATATATTATATTATAATTAGGGTACGAATTTACATGTAAATGCATATATTTATTATAATAAGCTGTTTGAAATCTGATAAGAAATGTGTACGATTGATATCAATCTTGTTAAAAAATAACACGAATTTTATTTTGAATATTTTTTACTTTTTTTACTTTCTCTACATGTTTGTCATTATTTATGGCATATTTTTATTTTTAACCCATATTTTTGTTTTTAACTTATATTTTCACGTGCTCTTATTTCCAGCTATAAAAATGTGTGCAATTATGTTTTTGAATACCTACTAAGTATTTTAAAATCACGAGTATTCCAGTAAATAATAAAGTAGACTTTATCCGATAAGAAATGTGCATGATTTATATCATTTTTATCAAAATAACACCAATTTTTTTTACTTTTTTTGAATATTCAATACATTTTTGTAAATTTTAAATGCATATTTTGAGGGTTTTTTGTGCATATAAATCCGTTCCCTGATTATAATAGGTAGGCAAGTATATAGCTATTCGTAATATTATAATATATTGTCTCTTCAATGTGTTTCAATGTTTCTTCTTTGTGTCTTCAATATTATGCTTATTATGTATTATTTGATGATTGTAAGGAGTAAATCGGAGACGATTTGTATAAATGAATTGGCTATTGTGCACTATATAATTTACGAGATAAAACTGCAAAACAATCTGCGAACGTATGAATGAAAGAAACCAAAGAGAGTAGCTGTTTTACGATCGATAATGCTAAGAGTCAGGCGCGTATGAGAACACATGCGCGTATTCCATTATAGTAGGGGAAAGCCCCCTTTGTTTCCTTTTAGTTAGGGCGATGATAATGTAGGGTCCGGCTCAACTGTATTTAGCTACAACCCCACTAAACCCTAAAATAAAAAATCTTTCTGTTTTTCTTACATAGGATCAGTCTAAAATTGTATTTACTCGACAAAATACGCTGTTAATAATACCTATTATTATAATAATAACTTTCTGTATTATAATTTAATAATTAAATGTAAATATAGACATTGATTATAAAATACAATCAATGGTATAGATAACGTTTTAACGTAACGTAGGTAGGTAATATATTCAGCGTTTATTTTTATCGTAGAAACATAGAATATTATTAATTAATATCATTAATCAACATTAAATTTCGACATTATCGACTATCAAAAATACATAGGTACATGCATATTGTAAATCTTATATGAATTAGATAAACTGTTTGGATTTCATTATTTTTATACGTATATTGCTGGATGGTATAACAATTAAAAATTAAGTAGGTACCCGTTTATTAACAACCTCAAAACGTATTTCTTCACATTTTTAATTTTATCACTAAACTGAAAATAAAGAATACAGTACCTAGGTACACACCTATGTTTTTTCTTTTTTTATACACTGATAAATGATAAAATACTTTTAATATGATTTAGATTACTATATATTTTAGTACCTATTATATATAATATATATTATATATATTATATATTGTAAAAGTTTAGATTAAAATCAAAATTGTGGTGGTGTCGTAATGAATTATACCAGTTTATTATTATATCAGTTGAATTATTAGTGTCTAATGTGACGTTATAATATCTATAATATAATACCTATATATTATTCGTAAATGTTTCCAGTCTAGGAACTGTGGTAGAGTCTCCCGAGTCCTGTTGGTAATTTTGTAACATGGCATTCCATACGCGCCGCGTGTATAGGTATTTAGGGTGGAGATGAAGTCGGCATAAAAGAGAGGAAGTACTTCCTGACACGTGATATAATTTCTTTACGAGACTGTTGGCCAACTGCACAATAGTTTGGGCACGTATAATAATGGCATACGTGCACAAAATCGACAATTACCAATATTGGCTTGTTTTGCCTAGAACTAGTCTCTTATAAAGCCCAATAATAGATTTATGGGCGTTTATTTTACGCAACAATATATTTTATATAGGTACACTTCGTCATGTTATTTCATTTTCTATAACTGTCAATTGCTATATTATATTATTACCCGTAGTATCGCAATCGATTTTTTTTTTCTCCGTTCGCCATATATAATGTATCTATATTATATTATACCTATATAGTAGGTACCTATTTCTTTCGACTGAATTGCTAATTAAATATTATGTTAAAAAATAAAATTATACAATTCGTGGCAGGATGTAAAAGAAAAGGAAATCCGTTGGAAGGAAGATGATCACTAAATGGAACGAATCGTAACAGGCAGGAAAGACCTATCCTGATTAGTCATGTGTCCGATTACACTAGATTCAAACAAGACCTCCCGTAATATGCTCAAATAACTGTGCTAAATTAAGATTCGTCGATTTTATTAATGTAAATCTAAAAATAAAAAAATAAAAACGATAAAAAATGGCGAATAATAATTGTTTTGCTATTTATTTGGAAAATTTTCTGATATAAAACATCGAGTCTTCTTCTCCTTCGCCTTCTCTCCAAATTATTTGGTTTTTAACATCAAGTACCTACGGGAATTTATGAAAAATAGAGAAAGTGCATTTCTGAAATGTAAAAATCTAAATAATATATTTGGAAATTTAATTGTTTTTATTCAAAGTTATTGATATATGTATTTATTTTGTTATTAATAATAAAATTATTATCATAATAATAATAATAAAATATATTTACGTAGACGTATCTATACGCATATATATATATTATAGAAACAGGCACGTAGCTAGGGGGGGACCTTAGCTATGAGAGTCTTGGTGGGACCAGCCTACTGATTGATATATTGCACTGGCCTGTAGATACCATAGGGGAGAGCACAGAGCCAGTGAATCTATTTATTTAGTCATAATTTTATAAATATATTATATGGTATACCTATGACATTTTATCAGTTTTTTTATTTTATTTTTTTGATAATAAATAGAAACTAATGGTTGATTTATAAAAATAATTTATGACCATATTCAAATTTTCTTCAAAATTGATTTTTTCTGACATTTTTAACTTTTCCTTAATAACTAAAAACGACATTAAAATAGCTGCTGTTCAAAAAAAAAAACTATATTTTATAAATTACGATAATTAAGATAAATTAATTTTATGCCTGAGAGGCCTATTGGAATTTTGGAAAAATCAAAAGAGGAACTCTATTATAAATATATTAGTTTAGAAAACAAAACGTTCACAGACATAATAATTGACATACTTTTTTTTTTTTTTGGAGAGCTAAAGTCTCCTATTTCCCCAATCAACGCCTACGTTATTCAAAATTTTAAAATAAACGAAAAATGATCCATGTCCGCTTATGGGTCAACTCGTTAATGTTTCTGGCTATGTGCTGTGTAGAAAGACACTTTCCAAAAACTATATTAATTTTCATCAAAATTATAGATTTTTAAGATGCGTGGGGGTGTGGAGAAGTGCCTTAAAAATATTTGTACTTTAATCATAATTATAGTTATGTTTATGAAGCCATAATAATAGTGCCTTTGATATTTAGAATTTATGGCATTTATTTATTTTAGTTCCAATTTAATTCAATGAAATATTTCAAATATAATATATAATATTGTTTTAACTACTTATTTGTGATTATTGACTAACAAAATATGTACTTACAATATATTCATTAATTAATATAATATACATATTTTTGTTTTATTGAAATTCATAATCATGATTCGTATTTAATTTATAATTAAATATATAATTATCATTGTTTTGTTAGTGTGTTGAACGATCAATTCTTAAGTTAATCTATAAAATAAATTCATATTTTAAAATTATTGTGTTTCTTTAATAATATTAATGAGATAGCGAATAATTATTGTTTGTTTTATAATATAAATTTTGTATAATTACATTTGGTATTTAATCAGATTCAAAACTGTGTAAAGTAAAATAAATTATGTAATTTGTGTAAATGTCATTGTCTATAATTGTTGTATGCCTATAAAAACTAAGAATTTATATATAGGTATAATGTTTTATAATATACCCAACGTTTATTTCAAACTACCCACTAACTGAATTGATTTTGAATTTTAGTAAATAGTATACCTACCTATAATATTCCATAATTTATATAGGTGCTTAAATTGATTAGTTTACTGCCAATTCGGGAATGTGCATCCTATTATTAGCACTCGTATAATTTCGTATTATAATGATGGCCGATCCCAAATTGTTTGGAGGGAGGGCGAAGGAGAAGAAGAAGAGGAATAATAATAATATAATGTACGTTCGTTATTTTATACTTTATTCGTACTTTTTTTTAATTAGTTCGATTCCAGAGACGTCTCGGTGGTACAGTCGTTATGGAAAACGCGATTTTTGTTTATGGCAAATACGTCGCCCGCGGGATACGTTTATGTATGATATATACGTATAATGCGTATATTTAAACTACAATATATATTTTATTATATAGACGGATAATAATTAGCGGCTAAACATATAGGTAGGTACTGACAGTCGTTTACCTCATCTGGCGGCAGTATAAAGTCCCTGCAGTCGATGAGATGCGTATACGGAATTGCAGGTGGTTGGTTTTTCTTTACTGACGAATTTAAAAAATTGAGTTTTTTTTCCCCTCGAAATGTATTCGCGAACTATCCGGTGTCCGTGCCGAAAAAAACGTACGATCGAAATAATGATAATTTTACGAACGACGCGCGTATTATATTATATTCTACACGTCATATAGTATGGAATAATGTTGTATTTTGATGGCGCGTATACACGTTTTATCTATCCGTAATCCTCGTATCGTTTATATTTGCGGGATAGGAAAAACGCGCGTCCGGGTGTACTCGAGAATTGAGTGAGCAACGGCGAGAGTCGGGGGGGGGGGGGACCGAATCGCGATCGGCGCGGCGGTGGCGTCAATGGGAAATTGTTTCCATTCAGAGAGAGTCCCGGCGGTCGCCGTATAGCGTAACGGGAACGGCGGACGCGCGGCACCGGTGGCGGTAGCCGTTAGCAGGCCGTGTCGCCGTACCGTTGTGCCGGGCGGGTGACGGGTGGCGGTGAATGGAAACGGCCGGTCTACGGGCCAAGGGGGTTCGGCGTTTTCACCGGCGCGGGCACCACTGCCGCCGCAGACGTGTGTGCCGCACGCGTATTGACGATTTACGCGAAGTGACGAACGGCACGGGGAGCTCAGTCTGTTTTCCGCAGTGTTCCGGCTAGACGACGGGTGTGTGATCGCGGGTGTTTGCGCGCTATAACAACAATAATAATAATAATAATAATACGAACGAGTGTGTTATTTAGTAACGACTATAATATCGGTGTTGCTGCTGCTGCTGCTTGCTGCTTGCTGCCCGGCCGGTCGTCGTCGTAATCGTCATCATCGTGTTTCGGTCGTCGAGTCCCCGTCCGCGCGCGCGTTTGCCGCCATCGAGCGTGACGGCGTGTTGTCGGCGGCGGTGGTGTTGGTGTCCGAAAATAATAATAACCGAATAAAATAACCAGAAAAAAAAAAAAAACGTTTGGACAACGCACAAAGAGGAGACGACGACGGTGACGATATTGTAAGCCCGCACGACGAGTACTACCTATATAGTTGCGGCGGCGGCGTGCGTGTGTGATACTATTCCGTCCCGGACGACCACGACTGATATCGATCCGGTATGGGTTTCATTTTGTTGACCGTTATTTACGATTTTATTTTACGATATAATATAATATTATATTTTGTTCGGTGCAATGTACCCACGATGTATTATTATGGCGACGACCATTACGTATGTACTCATTTCCATAGGACAGTAGGTACCTACTTTTTTTTTTTTTTTTTGATCGTCTATGCACCGTTGTCGATTGATTTTTGCTTGTAGGTATCTAACAGTCACGTGGTATGACGATTTATTTTAATTTTTTAATTTTACACACACAAATTAGTAGTAGGTAATTGGGTGGTATTTAAGATACCCGTGAATAAAGAAATCATTTTGTTGATGCATTTTTTTTTTTTATATTCGTGCACACCGTTCACAATAATACGAATGAAAATAAAATTACCAGTGTTTGGATAGAACGACGTTCATGAACGCAGTGTCGTTCATCAACGCGTTCATGCGTTCACGTTCATATTTTGTGAACGACACTCGAACGTCACTCGTTTCTGTCAAATAGAACGTGAACGACGTTCATATTTTTATGGAATTGGACGATTTTCAGGCCGTTCAAATTAAATTAAAATGTATTAAAATTTCGCTATACACCTTATTACATTTAAATATAGTACTTAAAAGTACAATAAAATGAAAACGATAGTTTCTTTGAATCGGTAATTTTTTAGTATATAATATGTATATATATAAGAAAAAAATATATTTTGTTAATAATTTAATTAATTAAAATGAACGCGTTCATTTTTTTTTCAAGAACGTGTTCTTTTTAAATACATGTGAACGTGAACAAATTCAATTTTTAAGTGAACGTTCCAAACACTGAAAATTACATATTAATTTCTATTAATGTACCTACCTATTTACATTTTTTCCTTATATTTTAAATAAAAACAATCGCAATTAATATTTAATTTAATACATTTATTTTGTACTTTGCAGTGGATATGATATATTATAATATTTTACAATTTTATACACCTATTATATTATATAGGTTATGTAATTTTTTTTACATTTAACCAAATTATCATTTTATACTTTTTTTAGTTTTATATTTATGGTCACATATTGTATAATGTACAATGTAATAATTTGGAAAACATAATGCAATAATAGATAATTATATGGGGCCTAAAATAATATGCGATTAAAATGTGTCAAATATATTACCGGGTATATTATGCAAATTAAAAAATGATTTACAGTTCTGTGTATAATATGTGTATTAATATTATACAATATAGACCGTACAGACGTTTTATGCCTAAAAGAAAACTTAATTCATACAAATTTTTAGAAATGATAAAATAACATTGATTAAGAAATATAATTTTTTTTTATTGTACCTAAGTATTTAAGATAAATAATTAAATAATAATATATTTTACGAAATTTCTCATTAGAACATTATTCTTTATCTATAGGTATATGTATATATCATATATATATCATAGCTGCAGGTATATAATACATTTACAATATTGAATATTCATTATGAATATAATTTTAAGTCAATAATTTAAAAATTTTCCAAATACGTTCATTATAATATAGTAAGTCCATTTTATAGTAAAATTTAGTATATTTACGTATAAATAATTATAGTTATAACTAAATTTTTTAACTGTTTGCTTAGGAATTTTAAATATATAACTATAATAATATGCCTACGACGTATTGCATAAATATTGTTTTTTTAAATTCATGTCATCATCAGCCATCAGTTTTTTTTTTTTGCGTTAGGTATATTTAACTTTTTTATTTATACCTAAATAACATAAAATATGCATTAACGAACAAATATTTGTTTAATAGGTATAATGTATTTATACAAATAGGTATATAAACCAAAAGTTGGTTCTCGAATTTAGTTTGTAAATGTGAAATTCTAACATTTCTAACCCTCCCCCTTCTGATAATGTAAACAACCAGTGTATGTGATACTCATACTTAAAAGCCTACGAATGCATAATATTATAATTCCGGATTTTAGTACTATAAGTAATAGTGATTAATGGAGGGACTATTAGTGGAATGGTTTTTTTTCGTGGTTTCGTGTTTTTCTTGATTTTTTCCGTTTACTCGTATGCACACGTGTATAATCAGTGGTGGATTTGGGGAAGGACGCAGGGGGACGGAGCTACTTTTCATGTTTAACAGCGTACCCCTTACTTTATTTATCAAGGAACACAGGAAATGCAGTGTCTGTTTTAATTTTTATTTAACATTTTTAAAATTATAAATTTTTTTGGAAAAATAATGAAATTACGAAAACGAATGTTTTTTTTATCTTTATTGTATAATAGGTTTTAGATAAAAATCATTATATAAAATTTTTAATACTAGATCTTATTAATATTCTATTGGTATCATAGGTAATAAATAATCTTCATTATCCATGGATAGCAGCTAAAGCCTAAAAGGATGTTGAATTCTTGATGAAATCAATGTGACAACAATAAATTTCTGTTAATAGTTAGGTACCTAATTGTTTACACTTAATTTTATTAGTGTAATGACAATTTCCGTTTGACTTCTATCACTTATCAGTTATCACTATATTTTGGATGTTTTAGGTTAAATAAGTTTAATGGAGTTTAAGCTTTCTGATAGGAAATTTATTGTAGTTGATACTTTAAAGAAGTCAATTTTCGATTTTCCCAGTAGGGAAACACTTTTCTTAGACCAACAATTATAAATTAGCAAGTATAAATGTCAAAGACTTAAAATGTACACTGATGTAGCACTGATAAATTGACTTATTGACGTGTAATTAACAAGATAAAAGAAAAATCAATATTTTATTCATGTTATATAATAATTTAAAAATGTTTTTAAAAATTGTCTGTGGTTAAGAAATGTTGGATAGGAGTTGTAGGGGCTGAAGTCTTCCATGGTTTACTTTTTCTCTGATATATTCCGGAACGCTGATTTTTAACTAAGCCCAGAGTCCGTCCTTATTATTTTTTCCAATTCTGACTGACTTGCTTTGTGGGGGGGTACTCTGTCTCAAGCTTGAGCTTCTTCCAGAGGGTCGGATGTTTTAGGGAGTTGAGACGTGATGAGGGGGCGAATTTATGATGTTTGAAATTTTAGAAATTAAGAGG